>BQNB010015712.1:0-72781 GCA_026074375.1 Tanacetum coccineum | reverse complement strand
CTTCGTAACCACATCTTCAATAATGCAAAAATACGAGCCTTTAAACTTTAAGAACATTTAAACCAAAACTTTACCTTTCCCTTAAAACAAGCAGTAGTAACCAATAGTAGAAAACTTCTTCTATTAGCAGTATTAAACATACAAGCAGCACAAACCTTTGTTTAAGTCCAATAGTAGTAACTGCTAAAATTTACCCCAGCAGCAGAAACTTAATAATGTCAGCATTAAAAATATACTAGCAGTATTAATTATACTAGCAGCACTAAGTATAAACTGGCAGCATTAACCCTTAGTGATAGCAGCACTAACATGAACTAGCAGTATTAACGTCTCTTGGCAGCACTAACTTACATAAGCAGCACTAATAATCATAAGCAGCAGCACTAACCTTCAAAGATAAGGCTAGCAGTATTAACTGCCATTGGCAGCACTAAAACATAACGAGCAGCATTAACATCTATACTTCTAATTATCAGCTTATATGTCTGCTGCTTCTTCGTACCTTCAATCATGTTGATACTTGCTGCTTCTTCGCTTGTTCATAGCATCGACTGCTTGTTGTGTCAAACGAAAGCCAAAAAACTTCGTGTATTCTTGGTAGTAGAAACATCAACGCGAGCAGTACTAACTTGTAACCACTATTTAAGGATACATTTTTTTAAGTATCTAGACGACGCTTTTTAGTGTCACAAAGCTGTCACGAATCCGTCACAAATTAGCATTCTCCTTAAACGAAGCATCGTGTTTACTGTAACACAACATTGATATCGAACCAAGAAACACTTGTTGCCTTTCCCTTGATGTCGTTTATACATAAAAACATGCTTTATGTTTTAATTATAATTAGGGTTTGACAAACCCTAATTAAGCTCAGATACCAATTGTGAAGACCATAAGATTGTTTTAAGCTCAGATTGGTTAGATATTTTATATCTAGGATTAACAAAAATAACAAAGAATATAGATACAATTCAGCAGAATATAATGAACACGATTCAATATTATTTAAACAAGGTTTTATTACCATACGTTTCCATCAAGCCCCAATTCTAGATGATCAATTCTAGAACGGTTACAATCTAACAGGGATGAAAGATCCTTAGGGCTACACACAACTTCTAGGCGTCTACTTAAAGAACTCACGCCTAGAACTCACACACACCTTTATAAGATGTCTACATATTTTTTGTGCTCCCAAAACTATGTGTCTATAATCTCTTTATATAGGGAGAGATCAAAACTTACAAAGGAAGATAAACATTAGACAAGTAAATCTTTTAAATATTTAGAGAATATCTCCTGTTATCTTTATCTTCTTAAGGAGATCTTCCAGAATCTACATATTCTCCACTAGCTTGTAGAATTCTTTAATGACGTTTTTAGTCCTTTTATTTCATTCTTTTATTTAATTTGTCTCATCAAATCAAGAATCCCAACAGTTTAGTGCACTGTTTGGACATGTGTCCTTCCCCTTTGCAGTTGTAACAAATAACAGTCATTTGTTTCCCTGTAGGATTGCTTCCACTTGCTCCTGGAGTGTAGGTCCTAGTTGTACCCATAGCAAAAGAAATTTGCCTCCCCTGTACTGGTTGTAAAGTCACTCTTCCATCATTAATGGTAGCTTGTTGCCTAGGGTTTGACAAATTTCTCAGCTGGTTATTGGTGGTAGGATAACGGGATGTGACGACAGCTGATAGGAATGACATCATATGGTTGATGGCATCAATGGGATCGTCACCTTGCTTAAACACTAGAACAATTAGACCCGAGTCTAGTTGGGGAAATTCAGGTTGTTATTGTTGTTGGTTAACTGTTAGAGCATATTTTAATTGAGGATGGATTGATGGTGGAGAATAATGTTGTGGGTGAAACTGATGGATGATATCATTGGATGGTTAACGTGTTGAAAGAGGTGTTGATGATTGATTGTTTGGAGTAATGTTGTGGACTGATAACTATTCTATACTGTGAAGACTGAATAGTGAACTTGTAGTTGAAATTGAGTGTTTGGTATGAGTTTGATGAGTCTGATAAGTGAGAATGAGTCATTTATGGGTTGCACCAAAGCAAGGAGTTTGTGTTGCGTTCATGCATTAAAAGAATTTATTTGCATGAAATTCGTGTATGTCCCAAGTAGCTATGAAGCTGATCATATGTTATTTGTGTGCAATCCACAACCAGTTTGACATCTGTCATAAATTTGCTCCACTCAGAGAAGAGTATTCAAAACTTAGGTGTTCACTTAAAATTGTTCCAGTTTCACATTGTAAATGTTCATGTCATTGAGTAGGCAAGTAAAAATCTCAAAGTAGAATGTCACGCTTGTGTTTACATCTTTTCTTATAAGCATTGACTTATCGAATTCTCTCATATAGTTTATCACTCTTCTTTTCGCTCGGTTCGTCAATGAAGTTCCTTGCATAAGAAGTTGAATTCTTTCCCAAAGTTCCTTGGTGATTCGATGATTGCTAACAAGTGCATAGACCTCTGGTGGTAATCCTTGGAGAATGATATTTGTTGCTTTGACATCACAATCAGCTTGAATTGCATCCGCAGGAGTTAATTCAGAGTATTTTCTTGGCCTTGTCACACCATTCTCTTCAATCGTTGGCCAGATGAGTGGACCATTTTCAACGGATTCAAGAATCATTCATCCATGTTGTCTATTCCTTATGTATAGCTCCATTATGCTTTTCCAAGAATCGTGCGTATCTTTTTCCAACATAGGTGGACGATTGTCAACACCCGAAAGAATCGCTTTGTCCGCAAGAGTTGTCATTGTGAAATTTGTATGTTAAGAGATTACTTATTTGATCGAACGGTGATAGAAAGTAATTATGTTTGAAGGTGTTGTCTTTTATTTGTTTTAAGTTGTGAACTGCATGGGGATTTTACAATTCTTGATTAAACCGGGAAGACAAGTAAATGTTTTACGGGATTTTATAAATCACATAAATAAACCGTATAATTTTGTATTAGCAAGTTAAGTTTTAAACTTTTGTCCAAGTGAGATTGCAAATTCGGTTTCAATGTAGAAACTGCGAATTCAGTTGACAAAGAGAGGATTGCGAATTTGGTTAACAAAGACAGATTGCGAATTCGGATGCTACTGAAAAACTGCTAATTCAGTTGCTTCAGAAAACTGCCAATTCGGTTCTCAAAGAAAACTGCTAATTTGGATACTGAAGAAACTGCGAATTCGGTTAAAAATACAAGCTGCCAATTCGGTTACAACATAAATTGCTAATTCGGATATAACACAAACTACGAATTCGGTTAAAACTACAAGCTGCCAATTCGGTTACAACAGAAATTGCTAATTCGGATACAACACAAACTGCAAATTCGGATACAACACAAACTGCGAATTCGGGTAGCAGTAGGACGAAACTCAAAAATTTTAAAACAAAAAAAAAACACATTTTTGATTGTTTTTTCCCAAATTTTCTTGTACAACTAGTATTACTAAACCTATAGGTACCTTAAAAATATAAACTTTATGGTTTTTAAGCTAAAAAATTTAAAATCAAGAATTGTACTTTTTAAGGTTTTCAAACACAAAAATTGTAACAAAAATGAGTTTTTCTTTGATCCAAAGCAAATACACCTATATCCAAAGATAATAGATCAAAGTTACCTAGGTAAATGATCTTTTAGTGTATTGAAAACCTTCAAAAATAAAAGAAAAAACAAGAAAAAGCGTACAGTTTGAAAAGAAATCGAACCAAAAACAAAACAAACACAAAAACTAAACAAATTACTCCATGGTTCTTGATACCAATTGAAGAACAATCAAATAACATACATGGAAAGAGGAAGAGAGGTGGTTCTAGAGAGAGAGTGGTTGGATGAACATTTTAGAAAGAGAAAGAAACATAAGAGAAAACTTGTATTAAGTGTGTGAATTAATGAACAACCAACCACCTCTCCAAGGCATGGAGAGGTGAATTTATACCCTAATTGAGGCCAGCTATGGACTAGTTCATGGGTTTTGTCCATGGGCTTTTCCTAACTTGGCCTATTAAGGTTCCAAATAATACTTAACGAGCTAATGATAGTTATCTATGGAGTGACCGATACTTTCCTAGGATTTTTGTATTCCTAACAACTACTAACTAGTACCTTGTACAACTTTAACTCATTAAACCTTATGTCCATGACTAGTAGAATTGACCAAGGACTTTCCTTAAAACCCTCATCTAGTCTTAAGACTTCTACAAGTGGTCTTGGACTAGTCTTTGTAGTATATATACATGCATAACTAGATAGAAGTTCATACACTCATTCCTTAAGCAAAACAACAAAAAATCTCTCTTGTTTCCTTCTCCTAACCTACGGCCAAATACAAAACCCTTAAATAACCCATGCAAAATTTATTTAGCAAGTATACAAGTGATCTTACATCATATCTAAGGTATTACAAGAAGGTTTGAAGGCTTGGTTTAACATTTACAAGGGTTAATCAAGAAAGGTTTAAGATTAGGGTTTCATTGGATTTAGGGTTTTCTAAGTATTGGATGCTTGGGTTTAATATCTAAACTAGGGTTTAGATCTTGTTGTTCATCATTTTACTTCATACTAAGGTTATCTAGAACCCTTAAACTCTTTACAATTGTGATTTCATGTGTATATTATGTTTATATAGTGAATCACCATCTAGGAATATTATTAACATGTAAAATGGATTTTTACATTTGTTCATGGTTTGATAAGCTTTGTCATATGTTATGTTGATGTTGAGGACATGTTATAATGGAAGTCTATACATTATATGAGTGTGGATTAAGTTATAGAAGTATATATAAGTTAATTTTTAAAAGTTACTTATTAAAGTTTACAAGTAAAATGAATATGAGGACTTGTGATTCTTGGACAATAATTGACTTAAGGACCTAAAGTAACATGGGATGTGTAAGATGAGTGTTGTAAAGGACTTGTAACAAAGTTACTAGATTAAAAACTTAAAAAACAAGTTGTAAACTCATTTTAACACAAATACCAAAACCTACTGTTTTTAATTCGAATATAAGGCACCTATTTTATGTTTTTATAAAATACTACACGTCATGGCGATCGTAGGCATGTAAATAACTTGAAAAACCGATTTATAACAAAGAAGATACGCCATTTGCAAGTTATACGATAATAAATGCTTTTATAGAAGAAATTTTATAAAAACCTAATACTATTCACATCTGATATAAATGATTGAGTATTTTTCACATAAAGTACATATTTTTAGGATTCTAAAACCTTAAGAATCATAATTTTTCGATCAATAACGAAGGAGTTATGGATTTTTCATATTTGCAATAATTAAAGTTTATAAAAATAATTTTATAAACTATGAACAGTAAAAATCACTATTCATCTCAGATACTTTTTGGAAAAATATATTAGTTAGATAAAACTTTTAATTATGAAGACGTGCTCAAAAGAATCACTAAAATCGGAGTTAAAACGAATAAGATATGACTTTTACGAGATTTACGCTAATTAAATTTATAAAAATAAATTTGTAAAAGTGCATGAACAGTAAAAAGTATTGTTCACCAGAGAGTTGAAAATACAAAAATATAATATTTTGATAACTACTTTTAATAAGAAAAGGTGGTCATAAGAATCGGACTAGAAGAAAGAGACAAGAAGTTATCCATTTGTTACTAAGAAATGATGTTTGAGAACATTTTAACGTTATAAATATTATTTAACTTATATATTAGATGGTGATGTAGCTATATATAATTATATACGGTATTAGTTATTCAAAGTACTTAGTACTCATACGACCTATAATTAATTAGGTTGCATTCGGGCGTATTCGTGACGCATTTTCTGTTTGTGATTTACATTGTCGATTCACTCGCTCGAGGTGAGTTCATGGCCTCACGTTTTACATTTATAATGATTTACAAGTTTTGGGCTGAGATTCATATGCATGTTTTACAAACGGACGCAAGTGGACATTTTACATTACGATTACGTGTTTTCCTAAGTAGCGATAACACTTTGAGCCTATTATCAAGAACTGTCAATTACTTGTTGTGAGCACGAATATTATAAATAGATCTATTTATGATTGACATCCCTGTTCGAGTGAGTCATGCTCACTGTACCGGTATGCCGGAAAACAAACGTATAACATGTCGGATTTATGATGTTGCGGGTTAGAACATCATCATGGGCAATGTTGACAATTTATATTGCAATTCATACATGTCGAGCTTTAGTGTCATGAGCTTAGGGAAACCTAATTACATTCATTGATGTTTGCATCTGTTGCATTATCATGGGGAAATCTTGCGGTCCTACACTATACATTTTACAAACCTATGAATTCACCAACATTATTGTTGACGTTTTAAAGCATGTTTTCTCAGGAGATCAATGAGGTACAAGACAAGGGATACATTGGTGGTCGTTATTTTGGAAGTCATATGCATTAAAGATTTGGCTGCATTACATTTTGGGGAAACATTTGTTATGGACTAGAATCTTTGTATTTGAACAACGAACAAGTGAAGCGTTGGGCTTTTGTATCAAACAAATTGTTAAATCCAATGTATCGGTTTTAAATGACTTTTAAATGGTCGTTCTTATATATATCTTGTGCTATTGATCTATGAAGTACCACCCCAGACCCATATTCCGCTGCGACCCAATTTGGAGGTGTTACAGATTGGTATCAAGAGCCAAGGTTATAGAGAACCAGGTCAAATGTTTTTGCTGGACTATAACCGTTTTCAAACACTGCATCATACAAAAGTGGTTTTCACGGGACATACATACATTAGTTGGTTAGACTAGATACATTCATGATTGATATACATGTTATAATATACTATGTATATTACGATAAGAGTCTTATATTAATACTTATATAAGTTACTTTTGATTTTCAGATTTTGTCATGTCGGATTCAGAGGATTCCACGGTTACTTACACGGAGGTATCTAGTCCGTTCGAGGATCTGTCAGACATAGGATCTCCAGGAGTCGATGGAATTCCCATGATGCTAGAGGACCCTTATGTAGAGGCCGCTCTTCAGGCCCTACCATTTTAGATTATGTGACCGGTCCTGAGTACCCACATTCACCTGTCTGTGTGCCATATGTACCGAAGCTTGCATACCCAGAGTTTATGCCACCAGAGGACGATGTGCTTCCAGCTGAGGAGCAGCCACTGCCTGCTGCTGTCTCACCTACTGCTGATTCACCAGGTTACATTACTGAGTTCGATCCCGAGGAGGATCTGGAGGATAATGATGAGGAACCTGAGGAGGATCCAACTGATTATCCCGATGACAGAGATGATGATGAGGAGGAGTCCTCCGGAGATGATGCTGATGGACGAGGAGGAGGAGCACCTAGCTCCGGCTGACTCTGTCCTACCACACGCATGTCGTACCACTGCCAGGATGTCTATCCGAGACCAGACACATACTCCATTCCCGCCTGTGGCAGAGGTTGACATATTTCTTGCCATATCTACTCCGCCATCATTACCACTTATATCATACTCATCACCACTACCACAGATACCATCTCCACCACTACCAGTATCACCTCCAACACTACCTGCTAGTCCTACTCATCCTTTGGAATATAGAGCTGCTATGATCCAGTTGAGAGCCGAGCCACCATCTACTTCCCATCCACTACCTATTATACTTCCACATACTAGGGAATCCATGGCCATGATGAGAGTTGCTGCACCATCCACCTACATCTTAGCATCTCGATCAGAGACACCACCATCAGGGACACCACCACTTCTACCTATACCATTACCTACTCCATCACCACCTTTGCTTCTTCCCTCTACTGACTGTAGAGCAGGTGTTTCCGAGGTTACATTACCGCCTCGGAAGAGGTTATGTATTGCTCTAGGTCTGGGATTTGAGGTCGGTAAGAGTTTATCTGATACCCAATGTAGTCCTACCTGGAGATCTTAGGAGAGATTATGGTTTTGCTGCCACTTTAGATGATGAGATTAGGCGATTCCTAGAGAGAGATGTTGGTTATAGGATTACAGATAATTAGGATGAGATGGTTGAGGACATGCAGGGGACACCAACAGCGACTGATGTGGCAGAGTTAAGTCAGAGGATGACAGATTTTATCACGACTGTTAGGCAGGATACTGATGAGATTTATGGGAGACTTGATGCTGCACATGATGATAGATTATTGATGAGCAGTCAGCTCAACTTGCTACGCAGGGATAGGCGCGCCCATGCTCGCTTTGCTAGACTTATGGAGGTTGAGGCCAGAGCTTCTTGTGAGGCTTAGGTACAATTGATAGATGATAGTAATACCGCACGTTCTGAGGTGAGAGCACTACGAACATAATATAATTATGAACGAACTTCCATTGTTCGACTCAATATTTTGAGGCTAACAAATACACACACACATACGTTTAGGTACAGGAACTCATGAATTGTACACCTAAACCTAATGACCTGTATCTCTTTATATACTAGAGATATTAGGTTTACAAAGGATAAGTATTAGGAAATAAACAAATCTTACTAACTTTTACAATTATCTTCTAGGAAATCTTCTATAATCTTCCATCTTTTAAAGAATTCCTCCTTTATCTTTTAAGTCCTTCATCTTTCATATGTTTTGTCTTATTAACTCAAATATAATTCCCAACATAACCGAATCGGTCATGTATGTTTCCAGATTATATATGGAAGGGATGTATTATGTCATGTCTGTAATTAAATTTATTATGAATGAATGTCGATTTAGCTACACCATTGTAAATTTTAATTCAGTTGTATATTTCACTATGTGATGTGATCTCACTTTATTTATTGTGTATATGTCATGTCATGGTTATGATTTTATGAAATCTAATGGGTATTATATTTTCTTGTGATTGAATAAAATGGCACCAAAACGAACCACAAGATCAACACCAGCCACAACAACCACCTCCACTACTTCTGTGACTGATGAGCAACTTAAGATATTAATCGCCCAAGGAGTTGCTGACGTGTTGGCAGAACATAAGGACACCAGAAGCGGAAATAGCGAAGACATTCATGATTTAGGAATGAGTGGAAGGAGACAAGCTCCTCTTGCTCGTGAGTGCACTTACCCAGACTTCATGAAATGTAAACCCCTATACTTTAAGGGTACGGAAGCAGTTGTCAAGTTAACTTAGTGGTTTGAAAGAATGGGAATTGTGTTCCGTATAAGCAACTGCACTATGGAAAACCAAATCAAGTTTGCCACTTGTACTCTTCTTGGAAGTGCTCTAACGTGGTGGAACACCAACGTTAAGACTATTGGTCACGATGTTGCTTATGCAATGACTTGGACAAACCTGAAAATGAAGATGACCGACAAGTACTGTCCAAAGGGTAAGATTAAAAAGTTGGAGGTTGAGATGTGGAATCATAAGGTTAAAGGTACCGATATGGTAAGCTATAACCAACATTTTCAGGAACTGGCATTGATGTGTGCTAGGATGTTTCCTGAAGAGTCAGATAAGATCGAAAGGTATGTCGGTGGTTTGCCCGACATGATTCACAAAAGTGTAATGGCATCTAAGTCAAAAACCATGCAGGATGCAATTGAGTTTATAACTGAGCTGATGGACAAGAAGATCCGCATTTTTGCTGAATGACAAAGTGAAAACAAAAGGAAGTAAGATGATAACCAACAACAACAGAATAAGAGGCAGAACACTGGCATAGCTTACACTGCAAGGTCTAGTAAGAAGAAACCTTATGAAGGATCCAAACCTCTGTGCTCTTAATGCAACTATCACCATGATGTTCAGTGTGCTCCAAAATGCCACAAGTGCAACAGAGTTGTCCATACAAACAACAGAACATCGAGGCAGAACACGGGCAGGGCTTATGCTGTAGGGTCTAGTGAGAAGAAACCTTACGGTGGATCCAAACCTCTGTGCTCTAAATGCAACTATCACCATGACGGTCAATGTGCTTCAAAATGCCACAAGTGCAACATAATTGGCCATCTGGCCTGTGACTGTAGGAGTACTACAAATGCCAATACTGCTAACAACCAAAGGGGCACTAAGGCAGGTCAAAAACCTACATGCTTTGAATGTGGAGCCGAGGGACATTTCAAGAGGTGTGTCCAAAGCTGAAAAACAACAACCGTGGTAACCAAGGTTGAAATGGCAATGCTCTACCAAAAGTGTACGCGGTATGCCGTGCAGGGATAAACCCAGACTCAAACGTCATTACGGGTATGTTACTTCTAAATAACCACTATGCTTCTATCTTATTTGATACTAGTGTCGATATGATTTTTGTGTCTACTGCATTTAGCTCCCAAATTGATATCACACAAACTACCTTAGATCATTATTATGATGTTGAACTAGCTGACGGGAGAATAGTTGGGTTAAACACCATCATTCGGAGTTGTACATTAAACTTCTTAAATCACCCATTCAGCATACACTTAATGCACATAGAACTTGGTAGTTTCGACGTCATAATTGGTATGGATTGGTTTGCAAAGTACCAAGCTGCCATTGTTTGTGCCGAGAAAATCGTTCGTATTCCCAGGGGAAATGAAACCTTAATTGTTCATGGTGACGGAAGCAACCGAGGAAACGAGACTCGTTTGAACATCATCTCGTGCACTAAAACACAGACGTACATGCTAAAAGGATGTCCCATCTTTTTGGCACATGTTACTACAAAGGAGACTGAAGACAAGTCAGAGAAGAAGCGACTTGAGGACGTACCAATCATTCGAGATTTTCCTGAAGTATTTCCTAAGGACTTGTCGAGTCTTCCTCCGACTCAACAAGTGGAATTCCAAATCAATTTGATACCTGGTGCTACACCTGTAGCACGGGCACCTTATCGATTAGCCCCGTCCGAAATGAAAGAATTGTCGGACCAACTGACGGAGCTATCCGACAAAGGCTTTATAAGGCCCAGTTTCTCACCTTGGGGAGCTCCGATCTTGTTTGTCAAGAAGAATGATAGATCAATTTGAATGTGCATCGACTACCGAGAACTGAACAAGCTGACGGTGAAGAATCGTTATCCACTCCTAAGGATCGACGATTTATTTGATCAACTACAAGGATCCAGTGTTTATTCTAAGACAGACTTGCGATCAGGTTATCACCAACTTTGAGTACGTGAAGAAGATATTCCGAAGACAGCATTCAAAACTCGATATGGTCATTACGAGTTCTAAGTTATGCCATTTGGTTTGACGAACGCACCGACGGTATTTATGGATCTTATGAATCGGGTGTGCAAGCCATATTTGGATAAGTTTGTGATTGTCTTTATTGACGATATCCTTATCTATTCAAAGAACAAGAAGGAACATGAAGAAAATCTTAAGGCAATTCTAGAATTGCTTAAGAAAGAGGAGTTGTACGCTAAATTCTCCAAATGTGAATTTTGGATTCCCAAGGTACAATTTCTTGGCCACGTGATTGATAGTCAAGGCATTCACGTGGATCCCGCCAAGATCGAATCCATAAAAGATTGGGCATCTCCTAAGACACCAACGGAGATTCATCAATTTTTAGGTCTTGCTGGGTATTACCGAAGATTCATAGAAGGATTTTCGAAGATCGCAAAGTCAATGACCAAGCTTAATCAGAAAGGAGTTAAGTTTGATTGGGGTGACAAGGAGGAAGCCGCTTTCCAGTTAATAAAGCAGAAGTTGTGCAGTGCGCTAATTCTGGCTTTACCTGAAGGAAGCAAAGATTTTATCGTATACTGCGATGCTTTGATCAAAGGTTTGAGCGCTGTGTTGATGCAAAGAGAGAAGGTGATTGCTTATGCATCACGCCAATTGAAAATTCATGAGAAGAACTATACGACTCATGATTTGGAACTTGAAGCAGTAGTGTTTGCTTTAAAAATCTGGAGACACTATTTGTACTGAACCAAGTGTATGGTGTTCACAGATCACAAGAGTTTGCAACACATTCTTGATCAAAAGGAGCTGAACATGAGGAAACGTCGTTGGTTGGAGTTGCTCAGCGATTACGACTGTGAAATACGTTACCACCCGGGGAAAGCAAACATAGTGGCCGATTCCTTAAGCCGTAAATGGAATAAGCCATTACGGGTTCGAGCCTTAGTCATGACCAGGGATGTCAAAAAAGCCAACCCGACCCAAACCTAAACCTAAATATGTATATTCGGGTCGGGTCAATTGGGTTCAGAATTATATTCGGGTCAATCGGGTCAACCCGAATGACCCAAAATACAAACAAGGTTAGGTTTCGGGTTTAATATATGTGTACACTCGGGTTTGGGTCAACCCGACCGAATGACCGGAGTTTGATTTTTTTTCTTTCTAATTCTTATGTAACTTTTTGGTCTGCCATGCTATCTATTAGACTATTACATATACAATTATATAAAGACTCTTTTATATTAAATGGCCCATGTAAGATGTTGACAGTCCAATTTCTAGATTCTATTTACATTTACATATCAAAACTCAGACACACATCTAACGTGAATTTACATTTACATAGCAAAGTAGAAATTGCATTATGTTGCATTTTATTTTGTGCTAGCAAAGTTGTAGTCTGTTTGTAGCAAAGTAGCAAAGTTGTATTATGGCTTTTTTCCTTATATTAATTTACTATATATTTTAGGTAACTGGTAAGTGTTTGTTTTGGTTTGTACATGCTAGTTTCGTTAAATATCTGCGTCTATTTTGTCATAAAATGTTGGTAACTGAAAGCATGCAAAGTTGCATTATGAAAGCATGCAAAGTTGTCATAAAATGTTCGTTAAATACCTTCAAGTTTAAACATCAAACTTAAAAAATTCTAAATTGGCCAAGACCCGAACCCGAATGACCCAAACCCGAGTGACCCGAGTTCTAAACAAGGTCGGGTTCAGGTATGGATTTTATAATTCTTGACCTGAATTGACCCGACCCGATTGACCCGAACCCGACCCGACCCGATTCACACCCCTAGTCATGACTATTGGTTTGAATCTCCCCAAACAAATTCTAGAAGCTCAAATAGAGGCACAGAAACCAGAGAACATCAAGAATGAAGACATATGAGGTATGATCAGGAAGGATATACTGAAGAAAAAATTGGAACCTGCGCGGATGGAACTCTATGCTTAAATGGCAGGAGTTGGTTACCTTGTTATGGTGATCTGAGGACTGTGATTATGCACGAGTCTCACAAGTCTAAATACTCTATCCATTCGGGTTCTGACAAAATGTATTAGGACATGAAGAAGCTATATTGGTGGCCCAATATGAAGCCCGACATTGCCACTAATGTTAGCATATGTTTGACATGTGCTAAGGTCAAGGCTGAACACCAAAGGCCATTGGGTTTATTGGTGCAACCCGAGATACCTCAATAGAAGTGGGGTAATATCACTATGGATTTTATCATGAAGCTTCCCAAGTCATCGCAAGGTTATGACACCATTTGGGTGATTATTGACCGACTCACTAAATCTGTAATCTTCGTACCAATGAGGGAAACTGGTCCCATGGAAAAGTTGGCAAGAATGTACCTGAAAGAGTTAGTCACGAGGCATGAGATATCTGTCTCAATCATTTGTGATCGCGACCCTAGGTTCGTATCAAATTTCTAGAGGTCACTTTAGAAGGCCTTGGGTACGAATTTGGATATGAGTACTGCATACCATCCACAAACTGACGGACAAAGCGAGAGGACTATTCAAACTCTCGAGGATATGCTGCGTGCTTGTGTGATCGACTTTGGAAAGGGTTGGGTTAACCATTTGCCATTAGTTGAGTTTTCATATAACAATAGTTATCACGCTAGCATTAAGGCTGCACCATTTGAAGCACTTTATGGTTGAAAGTTTGGTTCACCTGTTTGTTGGGCCGAGGTTGGAGAAGTTCAACTCACTGGTCCAGAAATAGTTCAAGAGACGACTGAGAAGGTCATTCAGATCAAGCAAATAATTTAATCCGCTCGTGATCGACAAAAGAGTTACGCCGATTTAAAGCGTAAGCCGATGGAATTTCAAGTTGGAGATAGAGTTATGCTCAAGGTTTCGCCTTGGAAAGGAGTAGTACGTTTTGGCAAACGGGGGAAGCTAAACCCCAGATATGTTGGACCTTTCAAAGTGTTGGAAAAGGTTAGAGCCGTTGCTTACAAGCTTGAGCTTCCTCAAGAGCTAAGCAGGGTTCATAATACATTTCATGTATCCAACTTGAAGAAGTGCTATGCCGACGAACCATTAGCCGTTCCGTTGGATGGACTCCATATTGATGACAAGCTTCATTTTATTGAGGAACCAGTAGAGATGATAGATCGTGAAGTTAAACAATTAAAACAAAGTCGCATTCCAATCATCAAGGTTTGATGGAACTCTAGGAGAGGTCCTAAGTTTACATGGGAACGTGAAGACCAATTCTGGAAGAAGTATCTGCATCTCTTCACAGAAACCGCACCTTCGTCAAGTGTCGTGTCTTAAGCCTTGAGGACAAGGATCATTTAATAGGGGAAGACTATAACACTCTGTGTTTTCAGGTCATTTACGATGTCATTTAATTCAATATTTATTTTTAGTCTTGTACGCATTTGCTTTTAATTTTAATCGTTAAGTTAAATCGCGTAAGCTAAAAATTATCATTCAACGTAAACGGGCATCAAACAATTAAATGTTTACGTCAAGCAAGTGTTAGATAATTATTTAGAGGATAATTATTAACTTTTCACATTTTATTTTTATTGGTTACGTAAAGTGTTTACGTTTTGTGATAAAATACGTTTAGGCATACCCGGAACCACCAAAACTTATCTACGCTTTAACAAATACCCATTTTTATACCCAATGCTCAAAGTTTTTATAAAACTTCATCCATGTTAACATTGTTGGTCAAATTTTAAATAAAAGAAACTAACTAGAACCTACACTTTATAATAGGGCAATCAAACAAATTGGGCACGAACGGTACCCAATGGGGGACTAACAATGTGAGGGGGTACGAACGGTACAAACCATAGGATACGAGCGGTATCCTACACATCCAACATTAAATGTCTATGCACACAACGTATTCATATAGAGTAGGTGTAGTTAAAAAAGTCCACGTGTATTAATATAATACAAAAGTTTAAAATTTTAACCATGTCTTACATATTAAAAATAATATGCGAAGTTTAAAAATTGCAAGTCAAATGTGTATTATAAATCATACGTAAAGTCTTAAAATAGCAATTTTAAGATTTAAAATCAATTCATAACATGCAATATTCCCCAAAATAGAAAGCGATAAAACGGGGTTCGCAAATACTCAAATGCATTTATCAAGTTAACAAATAGTTCAAATAGACCAAAATAGTTCATAAATTAATAAACATGAATTCACCCCAAAAACCTAATTACATTTAAAAAGAGGGGTCGTGAACTCACCTTAAAAGTTAGAACAAGTACAATGGTTTCCGCCAATCACAAACAAGTAGGCACCCAATGAACACGCAACCTTCTACCCGAGACCTAAGGCATGTAAATATACTTAACTAGATCCTATACAATATTCTCGAATTATATTAATGTCTTTTATTTAGTTCGTTTATTAAGTTTGTCCAAAAATACCACTTTTCCATATTAACCCTAAAACACTAGTTTCACATAGTTTTTAACTTCGTTTCGAGTGACCGATCAACCAAGTTAGAGCGTCTTACAGTACAATCCCTTCACAAGCCTTATTATTCTATATCCTAGGTGTGTTCCAAAATTTTTATAGACCTTATTAAGTCACTTAGCCTACTCGAACAAATTCGACTAAAAATAGTATACTGTTTTGACACTTCTTTCAATTTTAATGACCAGAGGGTCTTAGAAGTAGAATCAAATGCTAGGGTTGCCAGGACACTGAGTACACACATAATAATAGTTCCCATATCAGTTTCAAAGCTTCATATGCATGTATGAGTGATTTACACTCTCAACAACTCGTTAAATTTTAGAAAATCGGCAAATTTAACCTTTGGTTTTATTTCGACAAAATGAATAACCAAACAGAAAGATCTCTTTACAAAACTTATATTTTTTGAAATTACAATCAAAATATTATAATTTAGATCCAAGAAACATGTCTAAAGACATATTTTTCAATTAGTTATGACGATTTTAAAGTGGTTTTTCATTCATTTGAGTTTTCATCAGATTTCACATGCAATATTACTACACAATCACTCAAAAACGATCAAAGAAACACCCAAACTCATCTCATATGTGTCTTAGCATTATTTTAGACAGCCAATGTCAATAGAAAACAATCTATATTCCACTCACTCTTGCATGTATATTAAAAGTACCAAAATCAATAAAAATCTATGATTTTATGTGACTTTCTTAAGTAAACTTTTAAATCAAATTATCAACTTTATAAACCAACCTTTAGATTGTTTTTATATCTCAAACATAAGTGTTTAAATATTCTATGATCTCAGTAGAAACTTAAGAAAAAATCTTTTCTTTTTGGATGTACTTAAACATGTGTTAAAAGATCAAAAATTCAAGATTTTAAGCCATTTTAAAGCTCCAACTTTTTAACCATAACTCCAAATCAACTAATATAAGTTCTAACATATTTTAATGAACCTAACATGAGTATTTTAACATCAATGACTCAGATTTAAAAGTGTTTCAAACATCTATGAACAAAACATAATAAAAAGCTCTTGAAAGACATTTTTAAGAGATTTTTGGTGCAAGAAAGACACAAGTCTTCTTGCACCTAGTTATTTAGCTTCTAGAAAGCTTCCAAAAATTTGTGATGGTGATGATAGTGGTGGTGGTGTTTTATGGCAGCTAAGGAGAAGAGAGAGAAAAAAGGTTAAACACTTTGGTGTATGTGTAAAGTGATGAAGAAATGAGGTGTGAGGGTTTAATTATGGTTTATGATGGGAGGACAAGTGTTAACTAAGTTAAAAAGTGTCTAAGTAAGGTGTTATAGTATAAGTGGGAAGTGGCATGATTTAAGATGGTTAAAATGAGATCTATTTAAGTTTAGTGGGTAAATTATACCTTAAAATGTCTTAAGTCTAGATTGTAAAAGAATAAACGTGTAGATGCAAATACCAGGTTATACCTAAAAAGACGTATACGTTAAAATAGACTAACTTTTTAAATGTCGTGACACTAACTATTTAGAATATCTTAAGCATAACGTTGGTCGTTAAGACCATTAACTAGGATCATTAGGTTGAAGGTGCGTTCGTATAACTAAGGCTCCTAATAAAATGATAATTTAAGCACAAAATGACCCAACAAGCTCAAAATGAAAAGTGCACAATTAAATTGAAGTCTAGTGATGAGGTGTCATTTGATACACTCTTTCAGGATCATTTAACCCTCGAATTGATGCAAATAATTTCATTTATTGTGCTTAATCATTTCTTTTTGTGATTTTAGCATTTGGGAAGCATTTGGAGGAAATACACACACTTTGGACTCAATTTGGGAAGAAATGGAACAAGATTGCAACTCTACTCGAAGACACTCAAGATTTGATTTACAGACCGTGGAGACAGCATCACAATTTCGTGTGACGACGTTAAAGCATTCAAGGGACGACGTCAGGATTCATATTGACGATGTCAAACTAACCGACTTAGAAGAAGGCCTAAGAAGATCCATGAGTTGACGATGTCACAAATAACAAGCAACGACGTCAAGATTTTTATATCTATATATACAAACCCTAGTTTTTATGTTTTAGAGAGGAAAACTTGGAGAAACAATTTTATACTTCATAGCAGCTGTTCTTAGGTGATTTTTAGGGTTTCTAACCCTATTGTACTCATCATTACTCCATGTTTTATTGAAGTGAAGTTCTTTTATCCCTTTAATCTTTTAATATGTTTATGTATTGTTTGATTAATTGTTCTTCACTTTCAATATACATGCTTGGCTAAATTTAATTTGTGTTTGCTTATGATTACATGAAACCTAGTTGTTTATTTTGTTTTATTACTTCCTGTTAATGATATTTGCGTTAGGCTTTAGAAAACTAGCTATAAAATATTACATTAGCATAAACGTCTAGGGAAACGCGGCTAGGTTATATGATACCTACGCAATAGTCTTTATATTACCTTGCCATTTGGGTGGATTCCGAGTTAGGTCTTTAATTATATAAATACTTACATATACCATTACGTGGGTGACGGGTAATAAAACAAGAGACAAAAACTAAGGAGTAGTTCATGATTAGATAATCACATTTGTTTAACCATAAGAGTTTTCCCCCAACTTTTAATTTTTTGCAAATAGTTTTCACACCCTGACAATGGCGGAAACTCAGGAATGCAAAATAATAATCAATCATAACACAAGATACAAAATAGAGAAAACTACAATGCATAAACTTCAAGTGTTACGAAGACCATCAACCTCGAACAACCTCGAGTGATGTCCCAAATCACTATCAAAATCCACAATCTCTTACAATTATCCAAAAGCCCACACAGGGGTCCAAATCCAAACATAAACCAAATCTTCCAAATACTAAAGCCAAATAAAATAAACAAGCAAGACTTCACATGAAAATCCACACGGGATACTTCTAAGCCTGCTATCACACATCACCAAACTATTCCTCTTTCACTTCACCTGAAAATGATACTCGAAAACGTCAACAATAATGTTGGTGAGCTCATAGGTTTGACCTTAAACCCAAAAGTTGTGCCAATATTTCAAACAGTAGACAATAGTGCTATATGACAGTGAATATATGCAAACAATCCAAGACAAAGCATCCCCGCTAGACAATCACCATATGTCACTTACGCACCTAAAGGGCCTACCAGCTGGAGCACTAAAATTAGGGTAGGACCACACACAAACTTAGGTAGGCGTACTCATCCGCTCCAATAATCACACAAATACTGGGTAGGCGTACCCATCCGATCCAAACAATCATACAACACATAATATTCACATAGCAGTCATAAGCATATATCTTGTCCCAAAAACAAAATCACATTTCGTACAGATTAATTCAAAACATTTCAAAACACATTTGAGTATCATCTTCCCCTAACAGAAAAATAGTAAAAATGAGGCTACGAGAGCTCACCTCAAGTAAGTCTTTAGCAACCAAATCTCAATCACACAAGCAAATGCAACGACGCCCGTACACGAGTTAATGTCCCAATTTAATCATCCATTTCCAAATAATCTTCACGTTTGATGCATAGAGTTTAGACGCGTTGTACAATTACCCATAACAATTTAGTGGTGTGATGGTTGACGACATAACCCAACATTCATATCAATCCTATTACTCAATAATACATACTTATACTATTTAGAGAAATAGATAAGTAATATACGTAAATATTTATAATTAATAATTATAAATATATCTCGGTAAGTCCATTCGGTAACTTTAGTCACCATAAAAATAATCATATTAGAGTTAAAAATGGAACGTTTACTCATAATAAACATATTTGAGAAGTTTCGAGAAAAAATATTTTTTTCGTCTTTTAGTGAATTTATTAAATAAATAAAATGATTAAATAATATTTTATTATTTAAAATTCAAAAATCATGTTTTTAGGTAAAAATTTCTAAGTATAAACATTTTACAAAATTTCGACCTGACCCGTACGCTCATACAACGTTTTCCAAGGTTTCAAACCTTATTTTCAACACTTTTCATAAATTCGACACTTTTCGACAAAATTCCAAAATTTCGACAAAATTCACACAAATCCAATCTTTCAAACGTTTTACACTAAAATCACGTTCTATCCCAATATCGATGTCAATTATCACTTTCGAAATACATTTCACTTTACAAAAGGTCACGTCAAAACTTCTTATAACCCACTCTAAATAACGCTTAATTGGGCTTTATGCCCAATATCAGGTGTCAATTTAAGATATTTATAAGTCGACAAATACTATCCAAGTCCCAAAACCAACGGTCCGATTTTAGATACATAAGACTTATACTAATATGTAAGAAATAATCCGGACCACAATAAGCCCCCCCATTAAGCCACGCCTTAGACATACACTTATTGGCCGTGAGTGCGCCATAAGCTCCAAAATATGGTAAGTAAGCTTGAAAATAAGCTAATAGAGCTACGTCTCGCATTTGCATTACTACCATAACCGCAAAAATAATCCAGCAACATACGCCATTAACACAAAAATAGTCAAAATCACTTTCTACTGTATTAGGGACAAGGGGCTGGACCTGGCACTTTAGCCTAAAATAAGACCAAGAAAACAGCTAACCAATAATCCGAATAACTCTCAACAAGCTACTATATAAAATATCTATGCAATCTAGCAACATATATTTACTTACATCTATCACGGCAAACACTCAAACTACCACAAAAACCCCTTTATTCCCTTTTATATAATCGTGACGAATCCAGAACACGCAACCTTTTTAATTTTGATATTCTTCCCAAACAGTCATTTTTCACTGACATCTATCCTATATCTCAATAATAACTAGCTAAGCATCAGATAAACCCAATAGAGAACGACAAATCACGAAAATTTCAAAATTTGAAGATCTTTACAAGCAAATCATTCAAAAATCAGATTTTCGACACGAACCGACATACCCTAATTTTGTTTATTAAACGAATACCCAAACACCGTATCAACCCGGTATTATCACGTTCTTGATCAAGTTCAAAATAAATGTGAGAGGTTTGGTATATATGGTGGTTGTGGTGGTGTAGGTGGCGGACGTAGAGAGCAGACACACAAAAGTGTGTGTGTTTTATTTTTGAAAAGTGATGAATGAATGATAAATCTAGTGTAAGGCATAATTAGTACCCAGCATCTTTAGACATCAATGCTAGAAAATAGCCTCCTTGTCCTTTAGACATTCACACATCTCATTTGGCATCCTAGGAGGGTTCGGGTCTTTCTTTTCGTGTCGGTGTCACTTAAAAGCTCGTAAAACACAGCCGTAAAATTTACCCCAAAGTTAATTAGCATTTTTATTCACCTTAAAAATACTTTTCCATTAACCTAGAGTATTTACACGACATATTTACACTTTAAACCCTTCAAAACTCATTTGGACATTAACGGACGTGTCAGACTCGTTTTTTTGGCATTTCTCAAAATTCACGGGTCAAACCACCCGTAATACAAATAACACAATAATACCTTCCAAAATGGATTCTTAATCACAATAAACCATAAATCACCATAATTCTTAACAAAATCACCACCGTCAACACGGTACAAAATCTGAATGAACTAACAAAAGTCAAATAGTCAAAGGACTATAAATGAAATATTTCGAACACAAAAGGGGCAAAGGTTACAATAGTATAGATTTAGGAATAGTTTAATTAGTTTAAAACAAACCCCCTTCAAAACTTGAGATTTTACTTGCTTTTATAAAATATAAAAATACAAAATATTCTTCTCTCAACCTTTAGACCTTAGTAACCATACGATTCGAGCCTACCCAAACTATTCCCCTAGAGAACGATAATAACCCCTCTAGTCTTGTGTATACCACACTACAGCGGTTAGGTACACTGCCTAGGAGGGTTTTAAAACTTTAGTTTGCAATTACTCGCACATCAAGTTTTTGGCGCCACTATCGGGGAATAGTCTAGGTTTTGGATTCTATCTAGCTTAAGTCTACTCACTAGATTCCTATCAAGTAAGATTTTTATTTTCTTTTTATTAGCTTTCTTGTAGTCGATCTTTTTTCTTCGTTCCCTTTGTTCGTAAACCCTTCTTTTTTGTTGACCACCCTAGAAAACGGAAATCCAATTTGCACTTTAAGAGATTATTCATGACCAAGCCACAAGGGCTATCGAAACACCATTGAGATCCCCGATGTGAACAATGTGGTGCCTCTACGATCCGACACCATTTGATTGGTGCAAAACGAAAGTTCATTCCACGAACTTCGTTCCAAGGATCTAAATCAACATCTTAATAATTTTCTTAAAATTGTAGACTCTGTTGACCTTATTGTTGAAAATAGGGATAGAACGTAACTGCGTTTATTTCAATTTTCCCTTCGCAATCAAGCCAGCAATTGGCTTAAACGTCTTCGCGCAAGATCCATCTCCACTTAGGAAGATCTTACTACCTGTTTCCTTGCTCAATTCTTTCCATCAGGAAGAACTTCCAAACTCCAAAATGACATCTTAATGTTGCAACAACATCAAAATGAATGTCTTTCCGAAGCATTAACTCGTTTCAAGGACTTACTTCAAAAAGTCCCTCATCATGGTATCAGTCTTTGGCTCCAAGTCCAAATTGTTTATAACCATGTAAATCCTGCCACAAGGCGAACCATAAATCAATCGGTTGATGGTAAGCTTCGTGAAAAAAATGCTGAGGAATCTTGGGCACTTATAGAGGACCTCACCCTCTATGACAACAAAAGTTGGAATGACCTAATAGACTTCGCTAAAATGGTCAAGGCAATCTCTTTGCCTCAAGATGTCCCGAGTACATCCGACCCTGACATTCATTTCAACTTGAAGTCTTGAAAATCATCAAATCACCCTGATGAAGCTCTATCTTTCTCCTAAACCAATCGTTCTAACATGGAACACAAATCGCTTCTTCATGTGAGATTTGTAATGGTCCCCATGACACTAATTATTGCATGGAAATCCTGAGCAAGCTTTTGTTTATTATGTATCGTCGCATACCGACGAAGTGGGAGGTAAGTGGTTCACTTTCAAACTCGAGCAAAAAACTGTTATTCCTGATGAGAGTAGACACCTGTATCCATTCATGCGGAAAGTCACCCAATCCTGTAGGTGAGCAACCACCCACCCCCCCCCCCAAAATTCTCAAAATAATTTTCAAACGCACCTAATCGTTTTCAACCCAAAGGTTCATTCTCGAATCGTCCCTTCAACAACAATCCTTAAAATTTTAACAATCAATCAAATCTTGAAGGATTGGTGTCTAATTTTATGTCATCTCAAGACGTTAGGTTATCCAAGTTTGAAGCCGATTTCAAACAACAACAAAGTGAGATGACCAATAAAATTGACACATTTTTGAAGGCCATCAATGACCGAATGACGGGAGCACTCCCAAGTAATACGGTTAAGAATCCGAAATTGAATATCAACCCTACCTCTTTGGTTTTGTCTACTTTTTCTTACCCGATGAAAGATCCCCAAAGCTCTTCCCGTCCCCTCAAATCGGTCAATGCTATTAAAACGTGTTCCAAACCAACAAATGATTTTCAAAAATACCAACCACAAGTTAAAAATCTAATGGTAAATGAAATTGGAACACCAAAACCAAAAGAACTTGAAAAAACTCTAGAAGATGAATTTAAGGATTTGCATTTTAGCTTACCGGTTCTTGAAGTCCTAGCTTATACTCCAATATACAATGCAATTTTGGATAAATATGTAAAGAGTTTAGAGTTAGGTAAAAATGAGTCCACGTTTGTTCAAGGCGAAATACGAAAGAAAATAAAGGATGCCGGATTATTCACCTTGCCTTGTAGATTAGGAGACTCCAAGCCTTTTGATACCTTAGCCGATTTAGGGTCTTGTATGGATTTAATCCCATTATATCTCTTCAAAATCTTAAAATAGGATTATTAGAAGAGACTGATCATGTATTTGGATTAGCAAATGGAAATAAGTCATATCCTGTAGGCATTGTAAAGAATGTAGAGGTTAACAAAGGAATGTTAAAACTCTTAGAAGACTTCTATGTCATTGATATGGAAAAAAGACCCCCAACATTTCCTCTACACGTAGTTAAAGATTTTTAGCAACCCCTTAGCAGTCGTAATAGAAATGAAGAAAAACCAATATAGCGTAAGAAAGAATTACAAGGTCAATACTTTGTAGATAGATAAATCGACCTAGGTGATGAGGATATACCCTATTACACCACCCTAGGAAAGCGAGAATCTTATGAACCGCGACCTAGTATGGATGGGATTGGCGCCCGACCCCCTTACTATGCTAAGAAAGACTTCATGGATTATCATTTACTCGGGGAATGTAAAATTGCTAAGGATGTCGAACTCAACCCCTTTAAGGATGTCTTAGTGTTTAGAAAGAAATGTGGAATTCTTAGAGCTAAACATATCAATCTTGTGGAAATATGAAAGGATGCTGAGGAATATAATGAAAAAAATTGATTGAATACGGCCACCCAAAGAAGTAGAAAGGTTCGTGGCACATTAAGATTGAATTGATTGACCTCGATGGAGAGAAATTTAATAGAACCTTTCAATCAATTCCCACAACTAGGAAATGATGATATGAAAGAATGGCTCACACGCGAACATGTGAGCATTCACGAAATAACCTAGGAGAGTGACTCCGAGTCTAGCTAGACGACTTATTAATAAAGAAAAACGCTTATTGGGAGGCAACCCAATCTTTTATTTTTATGCATTTTAGGAGTGTCATGTGCTTTATTCTTTATTATTTATTTATTATGTGTTTGATTTATATGTGATCATGCTTTGTTTTGTTTTTAACCTCGTTTTAATTACAATCAAAGGTATTTTGCATAAAATAAGTGTAGGGGAAAATATCCAGTTTTTAAGAGCCATTTTAGAACATATAAAATAAATAATTTTAGATTAATTCGCATTTATGTTTTGTTTGTTTGTTTTAATTAATATGTTTGTACTAGTCATTTTTGTGGCATATGCAGTGAAGTTTTCACTAATGGGATATTTGTGCAGAAATTTTTCCAAGAAAACGAAACAAGAATTTTTACAGAAGTTGGAGAAAATGTCAGGATTTTTCCTGATGGCGTCACCAACTGTAGCTACGGAAATTTTTTGTTTCTTTTGAATTTTTGAAATTTTATTTTTCTTTAATTTCCAGAATTTTTAATTTTCCTAACTCTTGCAGAAAGCTACGATTACATTAGTACATACATTCTATCTTTATTGCTTTCTTAGGATTTTAATTCATAATTAATAGGGTTGTAAATCGTTTCTCGTAGAATATTACGCTTGGTATATTTGATTTTGTCTTTGATTTGCAGGCTATATTTGATAACAAGAGCCTGGAAGTTCTTAGGATTTTCACATGGATGATTCTTGGATGACGATTTAGCCGGTTTATCATGTTTCTTCTCCATTATTGAACAAAACCAGGGGAGTATTAGTGTTCGTTGCTTTTCTTATTTTCCCTTTATTTGTTTTCGGGTACTCATAGAACATTGGAGAGAATGTTCAAAATAAGTGTAGGGGGAAATAAAAGACTTAGAAATTATTCTTTCAATTGCATTTGCTTTGTTCTTAAAATAATGTTTAATATACTAAAACATAGTTTAAGACGGTAATTTTAACCCAAATTTAATTTTTTATGGCATATACCGATGAAAACTTACTATTAAAAGCGTCTCATTGGATAGGAGTTATATGACTTGCACAAAAACCCTACCACTAAAAAAAATCCACCCTAAAAATGTGCGATTCGCCCCTAGATCTTTAGGAATTAAAGCATCCATCTTTGATGCTTTTGATGATTTTAACCTATAGCTTGCCCGAGTTAAGGAATTAAGCAATCACATATGTCTCGTCCATGGATTTGAACGAGAATGTGTGGTTTTGTCGCTTTTTCTAGAGCATTGGTATCGATTAGGATTATGAGAGTGTACCGGTTTTATTATAAATTATAAAACTTGGTTTAGCGATTCATCCCGAGACTGCTAGTTAGATCGCATTCGTGTGATTAGGATTTACTAAGTGATAAGAGGCATTAGGATAACCCCTGTTTTTAGCCTGTATTTGTAATAGTTATGATGGTCTCCTCGATCATATAACCACCCCCACACCTTTGCTATGCACTCATTTTTAGTGCAAGATACACCTAGTAAAAGTACCTGAGCTATAAGTAACATGAGAGTCTTTGAGATTTGACAAATATCTCAATGACTATCATTGTCTATTTCCCTGAAGAAACAAACATAATATTGTGGGTGGGTGGGGGTACCTCTCAAAAGAAGAGAACATCAAAAAAAGAGTTCTATCCATAAAAGTGTAAACAAAAGCCTTACAAAAAATATAGTATGGATGTTAGTTTTTCCTTAAAAAGAAGGAACATATGCACAAATAAATGACACCATCCTCCAATAAAAACCAACACAATACCTATACACAACACAAGACCCAACAACATAACAAGAACCACACGATGCAAAGTAGCATATATTACAATGAATAATGCTCCTAAATACAAACATCAAAATATCATCGCTCAACACAAACAATGCATATGCACTCTCGCGATACATGCAACCCTGTCCAACCTGTCTCTGCATTCGCCCCCCCCCTATCTACCTTAACCCCCCAACCAAATACCCCACCACCAAAAACCTCATCTAAATACCACTTCTACACTCCCCCCACTCAAACACCACCCCCCCCCCCCCCACACCCACCCCATTACACAACACTAAGCTCGGACACCCCACCTCTCATACGACTCCGCTATACATCTTCTCTCGCATTGGATTCATCAACATTAGAGTTTATTTGACATTATTCCTATTCAATACCTCGAGATAGTGTTTCCCGCAGACTATCCCCACCTGTAAATCTTTGATTCATAATCTAAAAAGATATTAATAAACAATTTAAAAAGATACATACAAATTATGTTATTAGTTGTCTTAATAGTTATTGTGTTACCAAAACTTGATCTACATTCTTCTTTAAGTATCTACTTTTTTAATCCAAAAAAAATAACATAATTCATTAAGGACCAAACCAATGGTAATAAAAAAACCCCCCCACCAAAAACCCCCTCCCCCCCAGACTCCTCTCTCCCCTCAGGCAATACATTCCTAACTTCCCTCCCCTTCACCTAATTTGTGGAAAAGGCATAGAGTGATTTGAACATCAAACACCTGCCACAACCATAGCCCAAACAGAACCCAACAAAAAACAAAAAAAAACCTTTAAACACTATACCAAAACAACTTCCCCACCCCACCCCCCCACCCACACATTAATCCAACCCCACCCCCCCCACCCATCCCCCCCCACCCCAGTCCTACAAAACACTCCCCAAGTACCACATTACCCAAACCAACCACAAGCCCACTAAGCCTAACCCATGTACCCACAATTTCGCAAACACCTACCACACCACAGTGATAGTCTATCCAAATTGAGGGTGAGACTGTACACATAATTATGACTCAAACTCTATCTCCAAGACACAACCCAAGCCACAGATCTACATATCAAAACCCAGATATATTAAAACAACAAATCACTACCCTCCTACAAAATCAAAAAAACAAGAAAATCACACCAAAAAGGAATAACCCAGATATATATATCCACTCGACACAAAACTCATCATAAAAATCCAATACCATGCCACAACCCAGAATCCCACGACACAACAACATCACACTTACCAACAACCTGATGGTTTCATGAACCTGATTCCTTGAACTTGAACAATACACAGAGTCTCTAAACCTAAAAACCATAGTAACACTGAAGCCAATAACTCACTGAACCTAACCACTCTCTAAAGCGATGGAGTCCCTAAAACTCAAATGAGACCTTGAAAGTCTATAAAAATCAGTGGATTAAATTTGAGTGGGTTGCTCAAGTTTAAACAAATGATAAGTGGGTTTCTTAACTTTAGTGGGTATGAGATTGTTCATGACAAGCTTATGGAGTCTCAGCCAATGTGGATACAAAAATCAGGATCAAATCCATGACACTGAGTCAAAGGACTGAATAAAAAAAGTCACACACTAAAGCCTTAGCTTCGAACCTGAACCTCAAGGTCTGAAACCAAACCTAACCTGAACTCAAGGTGATTGAACCTAAAACTGACTCTAAACCCAAGTCCCTGAACTACAAGGTGTTCTTGAAACCATCATTCCCTGAAGCCAAGGACTCACTGAACTAAAACAGTCCTTGAAACCATTTCTAATTATGAACCACTGAAGTCACTGAACACGTGGACTCCTTTTAACCTTAGAATCCATGAGAACCATTTTGATTTCATAAATACTCAGCTGTGACTCTAAATGTTTTTCAATTCCCTGAAACATAAATTGAAAACCACAACATGAACCTGATGGTATTGATTTTTTCAATTCGGTAATTTATTCTAAGTTTTTTTTCCCTAAACCCGAAAACCCTGAGGACTTTCCTTAAAACAATAACCAGAAACCGTTCACGTCGTGAAAACTTTCAAGGTCCTCAGGTCCTTAAAACCTTTAAATTTCTGAAAAACCTTTAAGGTCCTGAAACCTCCCAGGTTTGGAACAAGAAGGTAACAAGGCGACTGAATATTTCAGCACCTCAACAAAAAAAAATCAAGCTTTATTGTTTTATTTTTGTTGTAACTTGGTACGTAAGAAGAAGCCATTATGCACATTTACAACCAGTTAATCCAGGCTATTTTTATATTCAAATAGGGGGAGATTGTTATGTCAAAATTTTTCCTAATTGTCCTTGAGAAATATTTAAATATAAATAGCCTCACTGATAAAGAAATCAGTAAGTGTTGTAAAAAGCTCAATCAAGAATGACAAGCCTCAGGGACGTCGAAGACCAACTGAAGAAACACTTTACCTCACTGATGCGGTGTCAGTAAGTGAAGTATTTGAGCTACAAACAACATGAGAGTCGTTGAGATTTGACAAATGTCTCCTTGACTCTCAATATCTATCTCCCCGAAGAAACAAACAAAATATATGGGGACCTTCAAAAGAAAGGAGTGCAAAAGTATCCATAAAAGTGGAAACAAATGCCTTACTATTAATAAAGTATGATTGTTGCTTTTCCAAAAAAGGATACATGCATGACACATCTCAACAACCATCACATGCTACCTTGTACTTTTATCTCATATATAAATAGATATTGTAACAGGAGACATGCATCGATTCTAAATAAACAAAAAATAATACAATGTATTATAGTTGATAGGATCATCCTCTTATGAAGTCTAAGCTTAGCTTTGATTCATGAGAGTTTTATTTGTCATTCATATTCGGAAAGTGTTCGCAACGATCCCTTAATCTTTTGAATCATTTCTATTAAGAATTAAAAACAACTGAAAAGTACAAATTGTGTATATAGTTGTCTAATAGATAGTTGTGTAAAAAAACTTGTTTTTTTTTTCCTTTTCATAAAGTATTCACATTTTAAAAACAAAATTCTTAGGAACCAACAAAGTGAAACCAAGAAGTATTATATATACAAGAACTTGCTTTAGCGATTCATCCCAAAACTTGCCTAGTTCAGAATCGCATTTCATTCGTAAGATTATGAATTTGCTAATGATAAGATAGTCAAAAAGATAAACCCCCCCTCCCCGTTTTTAGCCTGTATTTGTTATGGTTAATGATTGCCACACTCGATCATATAACACTAAAACCTATACCAACTAACTATAACTTAAATACCCCCCCCAACTAACTAAACCTAAACTCTAAACCACAAAACAAACTAATCTAAAATACCCAAAACTAAACTACCTAAACTCACCCCCCCACTCCTCTTTGCTATGCACAACTCCTTTTTAAGTGCCAAGATGCCCATGTCAGAACAAACCCGTCGTTAATATAGTATTTAACCAAAAACACCAAACCCCGTCTTATCCAAATCATTTACGCGGTTCTCTTTAATTTTACCCTGATGGATTCTTCCTGGATTAATCCATGAAGAGAGCAAAATGTTTTACACACACCCGACCAAAATGTTACAAACCCCTCAAATTCGCCTTCCTTAAATATTAATTAGCCTGTATCCTTCCTTTGTGCATGTACTCTCAATTTTATTTTAGTACAAGTAATTGTTTATCACTCACATTTGTTAAAAAAAAACGAAAAAAAAAATTAAATTGTTATCCCCACATTAACCCGCAACACCCATTTGTAAAAGAGCAGAGAGATATAGGGGGAAACCCCACCCCCCAGTTAAAATTGTTTTGCATGAGTACATTGATATGATAGCTAACTAAAGGTTCGGAAATGGGAATCATCCTACGAGGGTAGTGAATTCCCCTATTTTTTTTTAGTAGCCACATGGGCTTCATAAGAAGTGATATTTATAATCAATGATGCAACAGGGTCCGAACAATAACCCGACCATCCCCCCGCCCATCCCCGACCCCCCACCCAACCCGCCCCCGACCAACCCCCCATACCCATTACCCGCCATGTTTCTCTTAATATTCCCATGTTATTTTATCCTTCTCATTCGGTCATCATTCTAGTTTATGTATTTTGTAGTTATCAAGATACTCAAGTTACACACACAGCATCTATAAACCCCAAAGTCAAGTATTATTTATATTTTAGCAGATGGCAAGGCAAAAGTGTAAGAAAAAAAATAAAAAAAATAGAAAAAAGAAGAAAAAATGTGCGGGCTGCCATTTTTGCTTATGTTTATGTTTATGTTAAAGAAAGAGTCGATAAAAGAAAAGAAAGAGATTGATGTAGCGTTTGTATATTATTGTCCTAGTTTCGTCGAGTCTTTGCTTAGCAACGCCTTTTACATGTATTTGTTGCTATAATAATGTACTTGTCACCCCACTCAAAGATTCTCAAGGATACCCAGAACCGCGTTCCTTTACTTGCACTCTAAACATCAACAAGACCCTTTAAAGGACCTCTTTGATTTTAATTCCTAGGTGCTTACGGCCAAACGGTGGAATTTTGATCCTTTATCAAGCTTAGGTAAATTTAATACTATGACAGGTAGTAATGTTATTTTCACATTTCCATTTTATTGTTATAATTCATTAAACCCCTAAGAATGAGATAATCCACAAACCCTAATGTAAGTTGCTAGTTAATAATTTTCAAAGCTTTAAGAAGAAAAGTTAAGTCATTACCCCCATGATTGTCTAATATTCTTCATGTTATGTTGATTTTTCTCAATTTAGGTCATTAGTTAGTTTATGTTTTGGAACGATTGATTTTTCTCAATTCGGGTCATTAGTTAGTTAGTTCCATTCCTCATGTTATAAATTTTGTGCTTTTAATTATGAGGTCTAATTGGTTGTGCCATGAATTATGTTTATTGAGTAGGTTAAATGCCCCCGATTTTTCTATTTCTTATGTAGAAAAGCCTATTTGCTTGAGGACAAGTAAATCTCAAGTGTAGGGGTATTTGATGAGATATCATTTTATACATTTTTTTGAGGTCATTTAACCCCCAAATTTGGTTTACATACTGTGGAGACGGCGTCACAATTTCATGTGACGACGTCAAAGCATTCAAGGGACGACGTCAGGATTCATATTGAAAACGTCAAACTAACCGACTCAGAAGATTCACGAGTTAAAGACGTCACAAATAACAAGCGACGACGTCACGATCTTTTATCTATATATACAAAGCCTAGTTTTTATGTTTTAGAGAAGAAAACTTGGAGAAATAATTTTATACTTCATAGCAGCTGTTCTTAGGCAATTTTTAGAGATTCTAACCATATTGTACTCATCATTACTCCATTTTTATTGAAGTGAAGTTTTTTTATCCCTTTAATCTTTCAATATGTCTATGTATTGTTTGATTAATTGTTCTTCGCTTTCAATAAACATTCTTGGCTAAATTTAATTTGTGTTTGCTTATGATTGCATGAAACATAGTTGATTATTTTGTTTTATTGCTTCTTGTTAATGATATGCGCGTTAGGCATTAAAAACTAGCTATAAAATATTACATTAGCATAGATGTCTAGGGAAACGCGGCTAGGTTATATGATACCCACGTAATAGTCTTCATACTACCTTGCCATTTAGGTGGATTCTGAGTTAGGTGTTTAATTAATAAAATACTTATATATTCCATTACAAGGGTGACTTGTAATAAAACAAGAGACGGCAACTAAGGAGTAGTGCATGGTTGGGTAAACAAATTTGTTTAACCATAAGAGTTTTCCCTCAACCTTTACTTTTCTGCAATTAGTATACATTTATGAGTAGTTTAATTAGTTTAAAACAAACCCCCTTCAAAACCCGAGATTTTACTTGCTTTCATAAAATATAAAAATACAAAAATACTCTTCTCTCAACCTTTAGACCTTAGTAACCATACAATTCGAGCCTACCCAAACCATTCCCCTACAGAACGATAATAACCCCCGAGTCTTGCCTATACGACACTACAACGGTTAGGTACACTGCCTAGGAGGGTTGTAAATCTTCGGTTTGCAATCACCCGCACATAATCTAGGATGCCATAATAACTCTACAGTTGCTAGCCTAAGATAGACGATTGTCACATCCTCCCCTTGTTACAAAGAATTCCATCCCAGAATTCAGTTCGCCTTATCCAATGTCTGTACGCTCGGGAACAGGTGTGGGTACTTCCGATTCATCTCGTCTTCACGTTCCAATGTAAACTTGAGACCTCTTCGCGAGTTCCATCGAACCTTTAAAATAGGAATCCTACTATGCTTTAGTCTTTTGACCTCGCGGTCCATGATTTCATAGGGCTCCTCAATGAGTTAAAGTTTATCGGTGATCTGCAATTCTTTCAGTGGGAAGACATGCGTTTCGTCGGTCAAACAAGTCTTCAAGTTTGAAACATGGAATACATTATGAATTCCACTAAGCTCTTGTAGCAGCTCAAGTTGATAAGCTATCGTACCAACTCTACTTAGTACCTTGAAGGGTCCAATGTATCGAGGGTTCAACTTGCCTCGCTTTCCAAAGCGTATCATGCCCTTCTACGGTGACACTTTGAGAAGAACTTGGTCTCCGATTTGAAACTCTAAGGGTTTCCTGCGGTTGTCAGCATGAGTTCTCTGTCGGCTCCTAGATGTTTTTAATTGTTCCTTGATTGTCGTGATCTTAACAACAGTCTCTTGAATAACCTCCAGTCTTGTTAATTTTTTGTCTCTCGTCTCTAGCCAACAAAGTGGCGATCTACACTTTCACTCGTACAAAGCTTCAAAAGGTACGCATTTGATGCTAGTGTGATAACTCTTGTTGTATGAGAATTTTGCCAAAGGTAGGTGAGTGTCCCAATTACCTCCTAGGTCAATCACACAAGCCCTTAACATGTCTTATTGTCCTCTATGGTTTATATCGTTCTCTTGCTCTAACTATCCATTTGTGGGTGGTAAGCAGTAATCATATCGAGTTGAGTACCCAAGGCCTTCTAAAGTAGTCGCCAAAATCGCGACGTGAATCGACTATCCCTGTATGAGATAATGGAAATGGGTACTCCATGCATTGATAGTATTTCATTAATGTACAACTCAACAAGCGTATCTAACTTGTAGTTTTCTCGGATCATAGGAAGTGTGCAGACTTTGTTACTGATCGATGATAACCCATATCGAGCCATGCCCTCTCGACATCTTAGGTAACTTTGTCACAAAATCCATCATGATCTTTTCCCATTTCCACACTGGAATCGTTGGTTACTGCAACAATCCGGATGCATTCTGATGTTTTGCCTTGACTTTAGCATAAGTAAAACATTTATCGACATATAAGGCAATGTCTTTCTTCATTCCTTGCCACTAGTTTTACTCTTTCACATCCATGTACATCTTGTCAGCTCCCGGGTAGATCGAATTCCTCGATCTATGAGCTTCTTCCATCACAAATTACTTAGGTCATTAACCTTCGGAATCCAAGCTCTCCCATTCAAGTAATTAATTCCATCAGCTCCTGTTTTGAGTTTCTGGTTTGCACAAGAAAGAGCTTCTTCTTCCAAGTTTTCTTCCTTCATTGCCTCTCGTTGAGCGTCCAGTATGCGAGATATCAAACTTATTTGAACCAACATTCTCAACGCTTTTACTCATGAAGGTCTCAATCTTTCCTTTCTGCTCAAGGCATTTGCCACTATGTTTCCCTTACCAGGATAGTATTTCAGTTTGTAATCATAGTCGCTTAACAGTTCGACCTATCTTCTCTGTCTCATGTTGAGCATCTTCTGGTTGAGGATATGTTTGGGACTCTGATGGGCGGTGAACACGGTGAACTTTGTTCCGTAGAGGTAATGTCTCTAAATTTTCAGGGCGAATACTACAGCTCCAAGTTCCAAGTCTTACGTCGTGTAATTCTTCTCGTGTTTCTTGAGTTGTCTCGACACGTATGTGATGACTTTGTCCCTCTGCATTAGCACACAGCCCAAACCCTTATGTGATGCTTCACAATATACCACGAAGTTCTCTGTTCCTTCGGGTAGATATAAAATTGGTGCATCACACAATTTATTCTTCAATGTTTAAAATGCCTCTTCTTGTTCTTCCTCTAATAAGAACTCCTTAGTTTTCTGAGTTAAGGTTGTCAGTGGCTTGGCAATCTTTGAGAAGGTCTCGATAAATCTATGGTAGTAGCCCACTAATCCCAAAAATTGGCGGATCTCTGTAAGTGTCCTTGGGGCTTCCCATTTCTTAATAGCTTCAATCTTCGCAGGGGCGACATGAATTCCCTTTGCATTGACCATGTAACTGAGAAAGTGTACTTCTTGAAGCCAAAACTAACACTTGGAGAATTTGGCATACAACTTCTAGTCCTTAAGTAGACTCATAATAGTGTTTAGATGTTGTTCATTGTAACAACCCACATTTTCAAGACATTTTACGTCAATAAATATTCAACTATTTATTCTAAACTTTTACGCGTTTACTTTTAATTTCAACCGTTTAGTTAAATCGCGTAAACCAAAAATCAACAATCAACATAAACCGACATCAGACAAATAAAATTTTACGTCAATCAAATTTTATATAATTATTTACGAAATAATTATAACTTTTTTTATAATTTATTGTTACTTTAACTAAAATTTTACTTTCGCGTTTTGAGCTTTCATGCATGCATGTAAACTATACCACCTTTACCAATACCCTCAAATGCTCGTATACTATAAAAATTTATCATTTCACATCTCATGTTACTTATTAAATCCGGCCCCTTTATGGATTTATATACAAAATACTTACAAATTCCATTTACATTATATTAAGTATCATGTACATCAAATATCTCAACAAATATCTAAGTTACTTACACCAATCTTCAACTAGAAACTCCACCCACCCCCTTACACAGCCAAACCCCCTTTCCTTGATTTCTCCTTATTTAAGCTCTGGGTTCCTAAGATATTTCCTTATATAAACACACATTCACTTATCTTTTTCACTTCACATTGCGTTCACTGCCAAAACATAAAATAATATCTTTTTCTCTTCTCTCAAACCCACGGATCAAAAACACCATACTAAGATGTTCCAAGATTATTTCCAAGTTAGGGTTTCTATTTTAAGCTAGGGTTTTTTAAGAATTAAGTTAGGGTTTCATAAATCAAGATTAGGATTTTGATAAGGTTTTTGGGGTTATAATCAAAGATTAAGATTTCTTTTTTATCACAAGCTTTGTAAGCATTCTACATTTACTCTTTTGAATTTCATACATATTGATTTTGTTCTTGCATAATGTATTTATATACATGAACATCAAGATTATTAAGTTATATCACCAACTAGTATACTTTTATAAATATTTGGAAAGAAATCAAGAACACTACTTACTTATGATTTTAGACATGTGGTTAGGTTTATAATTTATAAACTAGCTTAAATGATCTTATAATTATTTCATGATATTGTGAAGTGTTGGATGGTATAAGTGTTAATGATGATAGTACTTGTAGAAGTGGTAGAAAAAATTAGACAAGTGGATTTGTTATGTAAAAATGGAGTTGAAATGATGGACGAAAATGTGTAAAATACCCATTAGGGACAATAGCTTTAGAACAGTAGGATATGGACATTTAGTCGAGCTAAAACCTTTAAAATGTGTTATTACATCTTAACACGATTCTGTGCATATAAAGAACTTGAAAAACAAATGTAAAACAAAGAAGTTATGGCCAAAACTAGTTTTGAAACAATACCGACAAATACAGTTTTTTGGCAAAAGCTGGCAGTTTTGTAAATTGTATTTTTTACTATTTTTGGGTCTGAATCGGCTTAAGTATAAAACAACAATGTTACTCGGAATGATATTTTACTATTAAATCGCATGTTTTGGGGTCTAAAAGTATATAAAAAGCAAGGTTATAAATAACGTGAAACGTGGCGTGGCGGCATAGCCAAGCCTCAAGCTTTAGCGTAAGGCGTTGCGTCATAGCTTTTTTAAGGCGTGACTCATGGCGGCAAAAAATACTTATAGAGTGGTCAATATTAGTTAGCTACTAGGCTTAAAGTTGAGTTGTGGAGTTACTAAGCCCGAATCCCATACAACCCAAATCATAAATACTTGTAAATAAGCTCAAGTCCATGAAATCTCTTAAATGTTTCAAAAAAGGTGCGCTATAGCGCGCTTTATCACGTCTCATCGCGCTTTATTGCACGCCACGCCTAGAGACGATGCCTTGGCATGTTTCGTAACGTGGAGGCCACGCCTTGCGCTATGGCGCCGCTATAGCGCGCCTTTTAGAACCCTGATAAAAAGTGAGTAAGCCTTCATAGAAACTAGACGACTTTTTATATAAAATTTTTGCACTATTTTTCTTAACATGAATAGTAAAATTATATTTTCGGACATTTTCAGTCCAGTTGAACTGTAAAAACCTTAGGAAATAGCATCACTTATTTAATATTTAAAAGCGGTTTAAAACCTTATAAATATTATTTTATGAATTAACTAAACTATATATAAATTGTCGTTGCAAAAATAATAAAAGTGGTAAACTTAACGGTAAACACAATTCGATAATTAAAGTTAAACACAAACTATTAGGTGGTGATATAACGATATAAAATACATCGTCTTAATTTATTTCGTTTACATTATTCTTATCCGACCTATAAATATATTAGGTGGCATTCTTGTTATTTGTGACGTCATTCAATGTTGATTTATTCTAAATCAATTCATTACTTGAGGTGAGTCTCATATGTTAGGAATAAATCTTCACAAGAGTTAATACTGCCAAGGTATAACTAACAGTACTAATGGAGTTAGTACTGCCAGTACATACTTAGTACTGCCAAGTAGTTATACTTGTAGAAGAAAGATTAATACTGCTGAGGTCAAAGCTGCTGACTTGGAGATAAGGAAGCAAAGAGATACATATAAAATGTATATCTATTATATTTTAGAAGACTTGTATTTGAATATAATTGTAACTGATCCTAAAAGTTCGGTAGTTATCTTGTAAAGGACTCCTTGTGGTGTATAAAAGGAGATCCTAGGTTAAGGTTTTAGATATGCTTATGCTTAAGAGATAGAGATACATCTTAGAGAAAGAACATTGTAATAGCTTCAAGGTTTGTAACCCTAGTACTAATCAAGAGTACTCGTATTATCAATAATATTGAAGCAGTTTGTGGTTTTATTCATTGTTCTTTGTTTGGTACTATTCCATTGATAAATACCTCTAGAGTATCAAAGTGTAGATTCCGCATACACTTTGATATACAAACAAAGTCTCATCTATTGTTATTTTGGATTCATCCAAGGTAACATACACTTTACTAGGTAAAGAACCGATCAAGGCGTGGGATCAACAAGTGGTATCAGAGCCTGTGCTTTGAGAAACTTTGATCTAGAAGTAATGGAGTTGGAAAATTCTTAGAACAATGCTTTGGCTAAGCTTCCCATGCTCTTTTAATCGTAATCGTTAAGTTAAATCGCGTAAGCTAAAAATTATCGTTCAATGTAAACGGGCATCAAACAATTAAATGTTTACATCAAAAAAAAAAAAAAAAAGCAAGTGTAAGTAATTATTTTAATGATAATTATTAACTTTGTTCATTGTATTTTTATTGGTTGCGTAAAATGTTTACGTTTCGCGATAAAATACGTTTTAGCATACCCGGAACCACCAAAACCTAACTACGCTTAAACAAATACCCACGATTATACCCAATACTCAAAATAAACAATATATCATCACCCATGAGCCTATGTGGCCGGATTTCAAGAGGATAGAACCAAGAAATATCTAATTTGCATGACTACTTCCTAAATATCAAGATATAACAAATATCAAGGGAACCAAGTCTTACACCATTGAACCACTTGACTAATTTCCCTAAAATCCTCATTTGTGTCTTTCATGAACCTAGACATGATTTTGAATAAGTCCTTGGAGTACATAAGCTAGCAACTAGGAAAAGATAACACACACATCTCATATCTTAAGGTGTAAACAACAAAATCTCTCCCATTTCTCTTCACATAACCCACGGCTCAATTCACCCTCAATACACAATCCATGTCTTGATTTTCTAAGACCATACAAGTGTTTATACATCATACTTAAGGTATTCTAAGAAGTATTGAAGGTTGGGATAACCATTTGCAAGGTTTAAGGAAGATAATTCAAGATTAGGGTTTTGGAAGAGATTAGGGTTTTCAAGGGTTATTATCTTTGGTTTTTATCTAAACAAAGGTTTAGATCACTTTGTTCATCATCCTACCTTATTATTAAGGTTACCTAAAAACCTTAATCTCTTTATTTCTTATGATTATATGTGTATATGATGTTTATATAGCTAAATCACTATTAAGTAAACTTTATAAATGAGTATACAAATGAATTGCAAAAGGGCTGTTTAGATTCGACTTTCATATAGTGGGTTTGACACTTTATAAAAATAATACGTCTCATGACGTTTCTAAAAAGGTAAGAAACTCGAAAAACAGATTAATAACGGAAAAGATACGATAAATATACGTTTTACGTTAATACCTGGTTTTATAAAATAAATTTTATAAAAAGTTACTATTTCCTCATATGACATATATTTTTGAAAACATCATTAATATGGTAGAACTTTTAAAAACGAATACGTGCTCGAAAGAATCGCTAAAAACGGAGCTATAACGAATAAGATACGACATTTACTGGTTTTACGCTAATTAAAACGTACAAATAAGTGTATGAGCTGTTGTGAACAGTAAAAATACTATTCATCACAGAATATTGAAAAATTAAAAATGAAATATTTTGATCACTCATCTTAGTACGAAAGCGTGGGCATAAGAAACGTCAAAATCGGGCTTAAAACGTAAAAGTTATGCTATAATTACTAAACGGTAATTATAAACGTTTTTACTTATTAAACACAATTTTACCAAAATAATTAGATAGTGATTGAGCTATATAGACCTATATGTGGTATTAGTTAAGCAAAGTGCTATATTACTAGGGAGTTTCATAATGAGGCCTCTTCGGGGTGGCGTATGGACGAGTTGTTGGATTTACGATTTAAAGTGTCCTAGCTCCTCATACGTTCACTACATGACCTCTTAATTATGATAGCCCGAACGATAGTATGATGAGCTATATAGGAATATATGATATTGATTAATCAAGGTACTTAGTACTTATATGACCTATAATTGTTTAGGTTGCATTCAGGCGATTTACGTGACGCATTTTTACTTGGGAAGTATACTATTGATTAACTCACTCGAGGTGAGTTTATAGCCCCACGTTTTACTGATTTTACTTATGTTTTTGGGGTTAGAACATGCTTGGTTACAAATTTATTTATACGGTTAATTCAAACTCATTATTTGGGTATTTTCACTTGTTATTACAATTGGTTAAAAGCACTATATTATTTACTCTGTGCCTAAATGGCATTGCTTGTTTCACTATATTTTTTTTGATACAAGGACCTTATCAAACTGTTACCCCGAATGATTACGGATTAGCTTAAGTAAATTGAACTGTGAATTACCTGGAGGGTAAGCGCGAGTGTTATGAAATAGATCTATTGGGGGTTGACTACTCCCGTTCGGGTGATTAGCTATCACTAATTCAAGATCGAACTAACGAACGTTATAACATTGTCGAAGTAAAATATGATATACTGATGAATCTGAATCCTTACGGTGCCTTGAATAAAGTGGCATACTTATATGAGTCTACGTAGCGGTTCCATAACTTAGAGTAATCGTAATCATTGTTTTATACTCATATGAATATTTACGTTGCCTTGAATAAAGTGGCAATACAAACTTGGAAACATTATGGGATATTGTGCTCAATACAATAATATATTATGAAACTTTTGTGGATATTGTGCTCAACATAATATAGACAAGAGGAAACAATTTGGGAATAATATATATTATTAAGGAAACCTATATATGTATGTTATCTTGCAAGTCTGGTATGGGCGAAACTTAGAACAAAGTAAAACCTATATATATAAGTTTTTGGGATTTACATTATATGTATAAAAACCTACGAACACACCAACTTAATGTGACTCCTTTTAAGCATGTTTTTTCTCAGGTGAATTAGATGCTTTTGCCTATATGATGGTCCATTGGAGTATAAAAAAATACAAAATACTTTTTCAAACGACACTTTAGAGGTCGTTCCGTCACTAACTTTGTGCAATGGTATTATGAAGTAACGCTCCCGGAAACATATTCCACTGCGACCCAATTTTGGGGTATACAGATTGGTAATCAGAGCCAAGGTCATAGAGAACTAGGTGTCGTATCTTACCTAGACTAAGACCCACTTTCAACGATCACATTTTCAAAGGATTTTTACGGGACATACATGATTATACATGCAATAAGATAACTATGTGAAGTTAGATGAACAAAAAGGTCGATGTAATTTCCATCGTCGAGTATAAATTTATTAACTAGCAGACGAGTACAATCCAAAACTATCTCAAGACCGTATCTTGATTGAAGAGTTATGAAATTGATCCATTACAGGTTTTTACACCAACTCGAGGTCTTGATAAATTCCTCAGAGGATGGTTAGGACTCGTGAGGCATTATGTGAAACAATTACGCGTAATTATAGTGGTAAGACCACTATAGGAATATTTGTCTGATATGTGCAGACACACTACTTGTTTACTTGCGAACGTGACTTAGGTATATATATATATGTATAAATATATATATACTTACCCTACCTTGTGTATTCTATAATTATTTATATAAGGGTTATTTATATAAATACTGGGGCATTCCTTTAGGCAAGGTAGTACTATAAGCTCATAGTTTCTAAATGATACCTAAACATTAAGCCATCGAATATGATACCTTACCATCATTCATTTATGCCTGTTATAACACTCCGTGTTTTAAGGTCATTTACGGCGTCAATAAATTCACAAGTTATTTTTAGTATTGTACGCGTTTGCTTTTAAATCGAAATCGTTAAGTTAAATCGCGTAAGCTAAAAATTATCGTTCAATGTAAACGGACATCAAACAATTAAATGTTTACATCAAGCAAGTGTTAAGAATATTTTAATGATAATTATTAACTTTGTTCATTGTATTTTTATTGGTTGCGTAAAATGTTTACGTTTCGCGATAAAATTACGTGATTAGCATACCCGGAACCACCAAAACCTAACTACGCTAAAACAAATACCTACGATTATACCTAATACTCAAAATAAACAATATATCATCACCCATGAGCCTATGTGGCCGGATTTCAAAAGGATAGAACCAAGAAATATCTAATTTGCATGACTACTTCCTAAATATCAAGATATAACAAATATCAAGGGAACCAAGTCTTACACCATTGAACCACTTGACTAAAACACCATATACCATCTTCATTATCTTCCATTTCTTTGATATTTCTAGCATACCAAGGTGTTCAAGGTTCAATACTAAGATGTTCCAAGATTATTTCCAAGTTAGGGTTTCTATTTTAAGCTAGGTTTTTTTAAGAATTAAGTTAGGGTTTCATAAATTAAGATTAGGATTTTGATAAGGTTTTTGGGGTTATAATCAAAGATTAAGATTTCTTTTTTATCACAAGCTTTGTAATCATTCTACATTTACTCTTTTGAATTTCATACATATTGATTTTGTTATTGCATATTGTATTTATATACATGAACATCAAGATTATTAAGTTATATCACCAACTAGTATACTTTTATAAATATTTGCAAAGAAATCAAGAACACTACTTACTTATGATTTTAGACATGTGGTTAGGTTTATAATTTATAAACTAGCTTAAATGATCTTATGATTATTTCATGATATTGTGAAGTGTTAGATGGGATTAGGTTAATGGATGATTGTGATTGTGGAAGTGGTTGAAATATATAGACTAGTGGATTTGTTATGTAAAAATGGAGTTGAAATGATGGACGAAAATGTGTAAAATACCCATTAGGGACAATAGCTTTAGAACAATAGGATATGGACATTTAGTCGAGCCAAAACCTTTAAAATGTGTTATTACATCTTAACACGATTTTGTGCATATAAAGAACTCGAAAAACAAATGTAAAACAAAGTAGTTATGGCCAAAACTAGTTTTGAAACAATACCGACAAATACAGTTTTTCGGCAAAAGCTGGCAGTTTTGTAAATTGTATTTTTCACTATTTTTGGGTCTGAATCGGCTTAAGTATAAAACAACAATGTTACTCGGAATGATATTTTACTATTATATCGCATGTTTTGGGGTCTAAAAGTATATAAAAAGAAGGTTATAAATAGCGTAAAACGTGGCGTGGCGGCATAGCCAAGCCTCAAGCTTTGGCGTTGCGTCATAGCGTTTTTAAGGCGTGACTCAAGGCGGCAAAAAATACTTATAGAATGGTCAATATTAGTTAGCTACTAGGCTTAAAGTTGAGTTATGGAGTTACTAAGCCCGAATCCCATACAACCCAAATCATAAATACTTGTAAATAAGCTCAAGTCCATGAAATCTCTTAAATGCTTCAAAAAAGGTGTGCTATAGCGCGCTTTATCACGTCTTATCGCGCTTTATTGCACGCCACGCCTAGAGACGACGCCTTGGCCTGTTTCGTAACGTAGAGGCCACGCCTCGCGCTATGGCGCCGCTATAGCGCGCCTTTTAGAACCCTGATAAAAAGTGAGTAAGCCTTCACAGAAACTAGACGACTTTTTATATAAAATTTTTGCACTATTTTTCTTAACATGAATAGTAAAATTATATTTTCGGACATTTTCAGTCCGGTTGAACTGTAAAAACCTTAGGAAATAGCATCACTTATTTAATATTTAAAAGCGGTTTAAAACCTTATAAATATTATTTTATGAATTAACTAAACTATATATAAATTGTCGTTGCAAAAATAATAAAAGTGGTAAACTTAACGTAAACACTATTTCGATTTATTAAAGTTAAACACAAACTATTAGGTGGTGATATAACGATATAAAATACATCGTCTCAATTTATTTCGTTTACATTATTCTTATCCGACCTATAAATATATTAGGTAGCATTCTGGTTATTTGTGACGTCATTCAATGTTGATTTATTCTAAATCAATTCTATTACTTGAGGTGAGTCTCATATGTTAGGAATAAATCTTCACAAGAGTTAATACTGCCAAGGTATAACTAACAGTACTAATGAAGTTAGTACTGCCAGTACATACTTAGTACTGCCAGAGTTAGTTAATACTGCTAGAAGAAAGATTAATACTGCTAATGGTCAAAGCTGCTGACTTAGAGATAAGGATGAAAAGAGATAAATAAGGAATGTATATCTTTTATATTTTAGGAAGACTTGTATTTGAATATAATTGTAACTGATCCAAAACGTTCGGTAGTTATCTTGTAAAGGACTCATTGTGGTGTATAAAAGGAGATCCTAGGTTAAGGTTTTAGATATGCTTATGCTTAAGAGATAGAGATACATCTTAGAGAAAGAACATTGTAATAGCTTCAAGGTTTATAACCCTAGTACTAATCAAGAGTACTCATATTATCAATAATATTGAAGCAATTTGTGGTTTTATTCGTTGTTCTTTGTTTGGTATTATTCCATTGATAAATACCTCTAGAGTATCAAAGTGTAGATTACGCATACACTTTGATATACAAACAAAGTCTCATCTATTGTTATTTTGGATTCATCCAAGGTAACATACACTTTACTAGGTAAAGAACCGATCAAGGCGTGGGATCAACAAGTGGTATCATAGCCTGTGCTTTGAGAAACTTTAATCTAGAAGTAACGGAGTTGGAAAATTCTCAGAACAATGCTTTGGCTAAGCTTCCTATGCTCAAACTCGGGGAGTATGAGATGTGGGAGATCAGGATCAAACAGTATTTTCAGATCCAGGATTATGCTTTATGGGAGGTCATAGAGAATGGGAATTCATGGGTACCTATTCCTGTAACATCACTAGCAGAAACTACTGGTACATCAACAGGAACAAAGATGACTGTGCCTTCTACTGCTGAAGAAAAGACATGTAAAAAGAATGATGTAAAGGCAAGAAGTCTACTGCTCATGGCACTACCCAATGAACATCAACTTACCTTCGACCAGTATGTTGATGCTCAATCAATGTTTGCTGCAATCAAAGCTCGATTTGGAGGGAATGAAGCAACAAAGAAGACACAGAAGGCTCTGTTGAAACAACAGTATGAAAACTTTAGTGCTTCAAGCTCAGAATCACTTGATTCTATCTTTAACAGGCTTCAAAGGCTTGTTAGTAGATTGGCAATTCTGGGTGTGGTTACTCCTCCAGAAGATCTGAATGTAAATTTTTTAAGGAGCTTACCTTCTGAATGGGATACACATGTGGTAGTTTGGATGAACAAACCTGATTTTGATACTATGGGTTTGGATGATTTGTACAACAATTTTAAAATTGTTGAACAGAAGGTTAAGAAATTTGCTGGTGCAAGCAATGATGATAAAAACTTGGCATTTGTAACAACTTCAGGTGCAAGCAGTACTAATAATATTAATACTGTTAACCCAGAAGTTAGTACTGCTACCACAAAGGTTAATACTGCCAGTACTGAAATTAGTACTGCTAGCTTTAGTGATGCCACAGTTTATGCCTTTTTATCCACTCAACCAAAAGGGTCTCAACTAGTTCATGAAGACCTTGAGCAACTTCATGATGATGATTTGGAAGAAATGGATTTGAAGTGGAATATGGCACTACTAAGCATGAGGGCAAGAAAGTTCTATCAGAGAACTGGAAGGAAAATCATCATTGATGGAAGCAATACTGCTGGGTATGATAAATCAAAGGTAGAATGTTTCAACTGCCATAGAATGGGACATTTTGCCAGAGAATGCAGAGCACCTAGGTTCCGGGTATGCCAAAACTTAATTTGTCGTGAAACGTATTAAATTTACGTAACCAATAAAAATGAATGAACAATGACAATAATTATTCTCAATATAATTATTCAATACTTGATTGATGTAAACGCTTAATTGTTTGATACCCGTTTACATTGAACGTAAATTTTTAGCTTACGCGATTTTACTTAACACATGAAATTACAAGCAAACGCGTACGACAAAAAAAAATAGATAGTAGATTTATCGACGTCGTCAATGACTTGAAAACACAGGGTGTTATATCAAAGGTAGAATGTTTTAACTGCCATAGAATGGGACATTTTGCCAGAGAATGCAGAGCACCTAGAAGTAAAGACAACAAAAATTGGAATCAAGGTAGCTCAACAAAGACTGTAAAGATTGAAGATGCTTCTGAAAAGGCAATGTGTGCTATATATGGTGTTGGATTTGATTGGAGTGACATGGCAGAGGAAGAAATTCAGGAAAACATGGCTCTCATGGCATTCTCAGATTCTGAGGTAACAAATGATAAATCTTGTTTTAAATCTTGTCTGAAAAACTATGAAGCTCTAAAGAAACAGTATGATGATTTGCTTGTTAAATTAGATGATACTGGTTTTAAAGCAGCTACATACAAAAGAGGTTTAGCAACTTTAGAAGATCAAATTGTTAAATATAGAGAACATGAAGTTCTTTTTTCTGAGGAAATTGCTCTACTTAAAAGAAGTGTAGGTCATAAAGAATATCAGTTAGGATTACTTAGGACTGAACTTGAAAAGGTTAAACAAGAAAAGGAGGGGTTTGAGTTTAAGATTGCAAAGTTTGATAAATCTGCAAAAGACTTAGAACAGTTGTTAGGAAGTCAGATAACTGACAAGAGCAAAAAGGGTTTTGGTTATAATGCTGTCCCCTCACCTCATCCTTTGATTCTTAATAGACCAACACCTTTAGACTTATCTTATTCAGGTCTTGAAGAATTTAAAGAACCTGAGGTAAATGAGTATGGTCCTAGGGATTCTAGTTTAAAGCCTACCATTGGTTGTGATAAAGAGTCAGATAATTCTAAGGAGAATACTGATGACTCTTTGGAACAACATCAAATAACTGACACTGAAACTAGCTCTGTTAAGTCATCACTTAAGGTAGACAAAGATTGGAAAGAAAAGTTTTTCTATCCTGCTAATCATGTTAGGGAAGTAGAACCTAAGAAAGTTAGAGAGAATAATGATGCTCCAATTATTGAAGATTGGGTGTCAGATGATGAGGATGATGATGAGCCTAACCCTAAGGTTGAAAAGAAAACTGTTATACCTACTGCCACTAAGAAAGAGTATGTTAAACCTGAAAAACCAGTTAAAAGGTCAGTTAGGTATGCAGAGATGTACAGGTCACAAAGACCTAGGGGAAACCAAAGGAACTGGAATGGTCAAAAATCCAATCAGTTAGGATGTAACTTTGTGTTTAATAACAAGGCATGTTTTAACTGTGGAAGTTTTGATCACATTCAATACAGCTGTCCTAACCAACAGAGGAAAAGAATAGTAAGTGGAAATAATTATAACAAAAAGGATAATGACTACTATTCTAAAACCTCTCATTCCAGTGCACACAAACATATGGCTCCAAGAGCAGTCTTAATGAAGACTGGCCTAAAATCTGTTAATACTGCAAGGCCTGTTAATACTGTTAGGTCTGTTAACACTGGTAGACCTTTTAGTACTGCTAGGTCTTTTAATACTGTTAGGCCTTCTTATACTGCTCACCCCAAATCAACAATTCATTGTGCTAGACCAAGGACATATTTTCAAAATCAAGCACAATCAACTGTTCACAGGCCCTTTTACAAGAGAACAACATTAACAAAAAGGTGTTTTAATCAAAGGTTTAATACTGGTAGGCCATTTAGATCAACTGTTAATACTGTCAGGGCAAGGGGTAACATTTTGCAGAAAAAGCAAAGAAAAGTGTTAGATTGATGATGGAAAAGCTAGTTATTAGAGAAAATAGATAAAGAGTTTTGGTGAGTAAAAGAATTAAGAGAGTTGGTGAGAATAAAAATAGAAAGAGAGCTATGTGGAATAAAAACAGACATAGTGATTTGGTAAGTAAAAGAATTGAGAGAATTTGTGAGTTAAAAAACAGAAAGAGAGTTGAATATATTAAAAACAGACAGAGTGTTTGGACTGGAATTGGAGTTAATGCTGGTAACTCAAAGTTAATGCTGCTAGGCATAAACTTAATACTGCTGGTAAAAGTTAATGCTGCTAGGCATAAACTTAATATTGCTGGTAAAAGTTAATGCTGCTAGGCATAACTTACTACTACTGGTGAAAGTTAATGCTGCTAGGCATAACTTACTACTGCTGGTGAAAGTTAATGCTGCTAGGCATAACTTACTACTGCTGGGTGAAAGTTAATGCTATTGAGGGTATTTTCATAAATACTTCGATTAAGGGTTTCAATCAATCATTTAATCGATTTTACTCTTTCAAATACTCTCTAATCATAAACCCTAACTCAATTTTATCATCCATCATTAAAACCCAGCACAAATGGCGAATCTAAAGTTTGCTAATTTCTCCACAAACATGTTCGCATTCTGTGTCTAAAACCGTTAAATGTAAAGGGTTTGAGCAAATTGTGGATTTCTTGAATGCACACCCTATTAAGCATGCATTAACGGTTAATCCTACAATCTATACTTCGTGAATTGAACAATTTTGGGCTACTATCAAGGCAAACACTGTCAATGGGTAAGTACAGTTACAATCCTTAGTGGATGGGAAGAAGATAATCATAAATGAATCAACTGTGAGAAGAGATCTTCAACTGGAAGATGCTGAAGGTGTTGATTGTCTACCCAATGCTACCATCTTTGAACAACTTGCATTAATGAGGTATGAGTAGGTTTCCCAAAAACTTACATTCTATAAAGCATTCTTCTCCCCCACAATGGAAATTCCTCATTCATACAATTTTACAATGTCTAAGTTCTAAGACTACTGCATAGAATGAGTTTAGTAGTACTATGGCATCTGCCATTATCTGTTTAGCTACAAACCAGAAGTTCAACTTTTCAAAATATATTTTTGAAAGTATGGTGAAGAACTTGGATAATGTGGGCAAATTTTTGATGTATCCAAGGTTTATACAAGTCTTTTTGGATAAACAACTTGAAGGGATGCCTACTCACAACAGAATATATATTGCACTCTCTCACACTAAAAAAGATATTTAGGAATATGAGAAGGGTAGGGAAAGGTTTTTCTGGAAGGGAAACACCATTATTTCCAACAATGGTGGTACAAGATCAAGCAGAAATGGGTGAAGGTTCAGCAAATCCCATTGATCCCCATCACACACCTACTTTTATTCAACCGTCAAATTTAACCTCTCAAAAAGAACCAAAAAACTAGGGAACCTAAGAAGAAGGACACTCAGATACCTCAGTCTAGTGTTCCTAGTGATAATGTTGTAGATGAGGTTATCTATAAGGAGTTAGATGACAGTTTGGTGAGGGCTGCCACTACTGATTCTAGCTTAGAAGCAGAGCATGACAGTGGTAACATCATTAATACCCGATCTAAGGCAACACCTAATGAAGCTGGTTCCTAAGGAACTACTTCAGGTGGTAGTCCCAGGCGCCAAGAAACCATAGGGGATACCATTGCTCAAACTAGGTTTAAGAATGTAACTAAACTTTCTAATGATCCACTGCTCGCAAGAGGTAACACGCTTCGAAGTGGTGAGGATAGTCTAAAACTTAATGAATTGATGGAACTATGTACCAATTTACAACAAAGGGTTCTTGATTTGGAGACTACAAAGACCACTCAATCTAATGAGATTGCAAGTTTGAAAAGAAGGGTAAGAAGCTTGAACATAAAAAGAGGTCAAGAACTCATGGGCTTAAAAGGTTATACAAAGTTGGTCTTATAGCTAGGGTAGAATCCTCTAGAGATGAAGAAAGTTTAGGTAAGGATGCACCAAACAGGGGAGGAGGATTCATGATATTGATGTTGATGAATACATTACCCTGGTTAATGATCCAGATGATGCTGATATGTTTAATGTGAACACTTTGACTGGTGATGAGGTGATTGTCAGTATAAGAAGTTGTGCTAAAGATGTGAATTTGATGTGATGAAGTTACTTTGGATCAAAAGCACTTGCGGCTTTGAAAAGTGTAAACCCAGGTAAAAGCAATGTTGTAGAAGAGCCAAGTGTACACGTTAGTGCTGCCAATCAAAGGTTAGTGCTGCTAAACTACAACAATACTATAATTTCCAAACTCAGGAAAGAAATTGTCAATACTGAGCTAGGTAATCTTCAAAACAACAACAATTTTTTCCCCAGGGGCCATCACAGGCAAAAGTTCAAGTCAAAGGTAAAGGAATATTGGTAGAGAAGATGTGAGCAAGAAGAAAGATTAATCCAGAATGATGAAGAATTTGCTTCAAAGATTACTAGCTGAGTTTGATGCAGAGAAGAGACTTTGCAAGGCGAAAGGAATAAAAGCCTAATGTTGCTGACTAAAGAATGGGATGATATTCAGGCTAAGGTTGATGTTGATTATCAGTTGGCTCAAAAACTATAAGTTAAAGAACAAGAGTTGTTCACAACTGAAAAAAAGCCACATTGTTTAAAGAACTCCTAGAGCAAAGAAGAAAACACTTTGCAGCTAAAAGAGCAGAAGAGAAGTGGAACAAACCACCAACCCAAGCTCATCAAAGAAAAATCATGTGTACTTACCTGGAGAATTATGGAAAGGAAAAGAAGCCCAAAGACTTTGAAGAAATAAATCTGATGTGCAGGTCGTCGTTAGGAATTCTACACAGAGAGTTTTACAAAGTCCCTATAGGCAGTTGTACCTAATTGTTGTAGTTGTAGTATGGGCAAAAACTCGGGGTTGTTTATCGTTCCACTCAAGGAATAGGTTGCGGAATTGATTGATCACGGTCTAAATAATTCTAAGGGTCGGAGGGACAGGATTCTTTTTGTTATTTTGTATTTTATGGAAAGCAGGTTAATCATATAATTGTAGAGAGTTGGTTTGGTTTTAGCTATTAAACTAAATAATAATCTAAACTAATGATGATAACAATAAGATAAAAGATTGTGTCTATTTATCATGTTTTTAATCTCCGATAATGTTCTCCTAGGGTTGTATGCCTTTATCACACTTGGTGCTGATCGATGTAATTATTTCCTACAAGCATGAACGAAATACACGAAAACCCGCGTATACTTGTATGCCGCTAGAGCAACGCACATGCAAGGTAGTATGAAGACTATTACACGACCCCTAGGAGTTTACTAAGTGCATGTAAAATATATTAAAAGTGGATCAACCATATTATGGGGCAAGGTAGTATGAAGACTGTTACACGATGGTATCCTTTCTACACAATCACGTTTCCTTAGACATATCAACAACGATTATCGACAGAAAGCTAAGTTTTTAAACCTAACTTGCACATCCATCACAAGAGGCAACATTACTAAGATCTACATTCTAGGTTCGTACAACTAAATAAACCACATATAATAGGCTTTAGCCAAGATGCAAAAGATAAAGCACAGAACAAGAGATCAAAACAAACACATAGACATATTGAATGATTAAGTAAACCTTACTTGATTAAAACATGAATTGAAAGAAGTACAATAGGGTTTTTAGGCCCTAAAATCATCTCCTACAGTTGCTAAACGAACTAGGGTTCGTACCCTCTTTTTATTCTAAAGTTACACACTCAAAACCCTAAATTCGGGTTTGTATATATAAGAAAATTGACGCGACGGCGTCGCGTTTTAATCGTGACGCCGTCGTAAAATGAATCTTCTAGATCTACGTTTGAGTCGGTGCAGGCTGACGCTATCTTGAAATATGTGACGCCGTCTCCAGGCTCTGTGAGTACAAATCTTCAAGAGTCTTGGTGTTTGTTTGTAATCTTGTCCGTTTCTTCTCCAAATGAGCCCAAGTCACGTGTAATTCATCCAAATGTCTTCCAAATGCGAAATACCTGAAAAGAAACAATTAAGTACCTATTTTAGGCATAAACACACAATTTTGGGGGTTAAACGACCCTGAAAAACTGTATAAAATGACACCTCATCAAATACCCCTACACCTGGGATTTTCTTGTCCTCAAGCAAATGGGCTTTTCTATCTAGACAGTAATAGTATGAGGGGTCATTTTACCTTCTATTTAAAAATTTTCTACAACACAACCTCCTAGACCTCGTAATTAAAAGCACGGAAAATATATACTAGCACCTCACATAAGTGTTTGGGATTCTCTCTTTCACTCAGGTGTATAATGAATTATAACATATGGGGGAAACAAAAAATCACACTCATTACCTGTCATAGCATATAAATTACCATAGGCTTGGTAAAGGATCAAACTTTCACCGCTAGGTGCAAGTATTATTCATTACTATCTAAGAGGTCTTTTAAAGGGTTGTGGGGTGTAGGTGTAAGAGAAACATTTAATGGAATAGAAACGGATGGGATAAATTGGGTGGTGACCTTTGGCGGTGAAATTTGGAGTGGAAGGGTTAGCTAATTATTTTTATGAATACACGCTGGTTTGGTTGCTAAGCCAAGACTCGAACGAAGATGTACAAACTCTACGTAACTCTACATCAATCTCTTTCTTTTTCTTTTCTCTTTTTTTTGATTTAGTAACATAATACATCATGGGGGTTTATAACACGTATCCATACACTTGAGCTTTTACATGCTCAATAATTACAATCTAACTAATGGCCCGATTTGAGGTGGATCAAAATAACATTTTTTGGATATCATTTGACAAACTTATGGGGGGGTTATTGAATTAACTTTTCTTCCATTTCTTTCGCGAAATAAATATTACCATGAATCCAAATCGTTCTAAAACTTTATTTACAAGGATAAGGGCTTAGCAACCGTGTACTCAATAATTAACTTGGTTTAAACACAATAATGTACTAAAGGTGAGTGCATATAAGCTAGGCTAAGGTTTTTGGTGTAACGATAGTTTATGGTGTCAATGCTCTTCATTACTAGTCCGGATTACAGAAAATTACTGAGAACCGTGAAAAGGATAGGCTCAGAGGGTTGTACTAGGGTATCCTGCACTAAAGGTGAGTGCATGGCAAGGGTGAGGGATAGTTATATGTTCGAGGTGACCATCATAACAATTACATGTTTAAAACATGGGTTAATCCTAATGCCTCTTATCAAGCAAATCATAATACTTACTATGCGGTCCTGGGGATGCATCACTAAAACAAAGTTCTAGAATTTAATATACTACGTACCCTCATATGATTTTCCTAACACCAGACATTCAGAAAGGCGACGAAGATCTCACGTACACATCCTTAAACGACGGACATAGACACATATGACTGTACATCCTTATCTCGATACCAGGGGTATAAGATAGATAAAATCATCTTGGGTTACCGACGATAGGTACCCGAATTTCTAAAGATCTAAGGGCGAACTCCCATTTTTAGGGTTGAATTTTAGGGTTATGTGTTGTCATATTAAATTTCCTATCATGGGACGCTGTAATACTCGGTTTTAGTTGTATGTGTTGTAAAAGTAATTTAAATTTGGTTAAAAATCACCTTTATGCTATGTTCGATATATTTACCATTTTTTAAGGGACAAAAGCAAATGGGACAAATAAAAAGAATAGTTTCTAAGGCGCATTTCCCCTACACTTATTTTGAACATTGTCCCCAATGTTCTCTGGAAGTACCCGTTAAAACAGATAAAGGGAAAATAAAACAAGGAAAAGAAACTAGTACTCCCCTGGTTTACTCAATAATAGAGAAGAAGCACGCGATAACTGGTTAGATCGTCCTCCGAGAATCATCCAATGAAACTTCCTAAGAACTTCCAAGCTTCTTCTCATCAAATATAACATGTAATCAAAGACAGAGAAAACTATACCAAGCATAAAATGTGCGATTTACCAATATACAATGTGAATTTAGGGTTCGACTCGATAGATAGGATGAAAGAATTGTTAAACTCATTAGGTTTTGCAGGTTTATATAGAAGAATACATATATTAAATGTTGCACAAGTTTTATTTTCAAAAATAATTAAAAACTTTTGAGCTTTCTGGACCTGGGCGTTTGACGCCGTCGGGGTTGGTGTGACCCCGTCACAGGTGTCGTGGTGACGGCGTCGAGCGTTAATCACGACGTCGTCTCCACCGTCTGTGAAAATGAAATTTTTATTTTTGATGAAAAATTTCCTGCACTTGATTTCATAAGTTAGTTTCTGTATAAATTGCTGTATAAAACCTGAGAATTAACAATTCAATCATATGACTCGATACTGACGCAAATTAATCTAAACAATTCATTTAACATGTTTGAATTTTAGCTCAAAAGCCGGATAAATTCCCCTACACTTATTGTTTGCAAAATACCTTTGATTGAAATTAAGACGAGGTTAAAGACAATGCAAAGCATGATTACAAGATAATTCAAACATAATAAAAAAATAGTGAAGAATTAAAACACACATGACACTCCTAATATGCGGGAAAAGTAAATTGGGTTGCCTCCCAAGAAGCGCCTTTCTTTATTAACGAGTCTTGTAGCTAGACTCGAAGTCACACGTCACGTGTCATAGAAGTGGTCCAATTCGATGATTTCTCTTGGATTTTCTTTTTTGAAGAGCTTCCTAGTGGTGGGAATTGATTGAAGGGTTTTGGTGAATTCCTCTCCATCGGGGTTGATTAATCTAATCTTGGCATGCCATGCTCCATCTCTGTTTTTTGGTGGTTTGTTCCAGTCAATTGGTTTCTCAATTAGGTTCTCTGACTCCCACATGTTACACTTAAGGTTAATGGGTATGGCCCCTAGAAATTCTACCATTCTCCTAAACACTAAGGTATCCTTAAAAGGATTCAGCTCGACATCTCTAGAAATTTCCCATTCTCCGGGCAAGTGGCAGTCTAAGAAGTCTTTTCTAGCATAGTAAGGGGGTTTTGCGCCTATTCCATCCGTGCTAGGTCAGGGTTTATAGGATTCCATTTTTCCAAGTGTGGTCCAATAAGGTGCTTCTTCCTCTCCTAAGTCTACTCCTTTTACATCGAATATCGACCTAGTGATTCCTTCTCCCACTGTTATTTTAGCCATCCTACAATCTATAACTGCGTTGGCGGTAGCTAAGAATCCTCTTCCTACAAGCAAAGGGGTCTCGAGGTCCTTTTTCATATCGAGTAAGTAGAAGTCATTTAATAGTTTTAGTTTTCCTATGTGGACTTCTACCTCTTTAACAATCCTGACGGGGTAGGATTTAGTTCCGTCAGCCAATCCGAAGATATGATCAGTCTCTTCTAATAATCCGATGTTAATCTTTTTGAAGATGTAAAGTATGATTATGTTTACGCATGACCTAATAGGCTAGGTGTGAAAGTTTTGAGTCCCCTATATCTACAAGTAGGGTGAAATAGCTCGGGGTTCTCCCGTATTTGCGGGTAGGTGTCTTCTCCTTGAATAAATGCTGACCCGTTTTTGCCTAGTTCTAAGCTCTCTACATATTTATCTAATATAGTGTTATAAATTGGAGCGTGGGCTTAATTTTCGCACTTGTTCTGTTGCGATGGAAGCGAATTGATCCGGTTATGGTTTTGGGTTGGGGTTGGTGTCATCATGGTTTCCTTCTTTATGTTTAATCTCTGGTGCATCGTCTCGGTACTTTTTGGGTTGCTTGGGTTGGATAGTGATAGTGTTGATTGAGCTGTAGATTTGTGTTGAGTATTGTGGGTCAGTTGTTGGGTGAGAACAAGCATACGAAACTATCGCTAGGTAGTATGCCTGCTATTTGGTTGGTGATGGCTTTCAATACGGTGTCGATTTTGTTGGTCATCTCGTTTTGTTGTTGTTTGAAATCGGCTTCAAACCTAGATAGTCTAGCGTCCTGAGATGCCATGAATTCGGAAACCAGTCCTTCTATACTTGATTGACTATTAAAATTTTGAGGACGGTTGTTGAAGGGACGGTTCGGGACCGAACCGTTGGGTTGGAACCGGTTAGGTGGGTTTGAGAAATTGTTTTGGGAGTTTTGAGGTTGTTTCCACCTAAGGTTCGGGTGACTTCTCCATGACGGATTATATGTGTCACCAAGATTGTTTTGTTCGGGCTTAAAGGTGTACCACTTACCACCCGCTTCATCGGTACGCGAAGACCCATATTCAACGAAGGCTTGTTTGGGGTTTTCCATGCAAGTCTGAGTGTCATGGGGACCACTGCAGATTTCACACGAGGTAGTGATTTTGTTCACTTGGGTAGGTTGTGTCGGAGCAAGATGAGCTTCCATCAAGCGTTGGACTTGAGTTTCGAGCTTGATTAGACGACGGTCGGATGTACTCGGGACATCTTGAGGCAATGTGATTGCCTTGACCGGCTTAGCGAAATCCCTTGGGTCGTTCCAACTTTCGTTGTCATAGAGGGCGAGGTTCTCTAGTATTGCCCAGGATTCTTCTTCAACCAACATGGGAGGACGATTGTCCGTTCTTGCTGCACTTGACTCTTTGTCTGTTGACATTATGATTTGTATGATATGAATGAACGGATCTCAAGTGATTGTTGTTATGATTGATTTGTGTTTGGTGTTGTTTTTGTTTGATTTGTGTTTGGTTGAAGTCAATTACTGTTCACGGGATTTTACAAATCTTTGATTAAAACCGAGAAAAGAATCGTATCTTTCGCGGGATTTTACAAAATCAAGAAGAAACCATAAAAAAAATAGGAATTTGATCTTGTGTAGGAGAAAGAAAAAGAACAAGAATCATAATTTCCAAATTTAAAAGATTTAGCCCTTGACTTTTAGGAACCCAATTATTTACTTCCCAAAATTAACCCCATAGGATAAACAAATCCCTTGATTTTAGAAAACAAATATTTTCTTCCCAAAAATATAGATCTCTTACTTTTCTTTTCTTTTTATTAAAATATGCCTAAACTCTTTTTTTTAAATAAAATAAGCCGAAATTTTTCTAAAAAAACTTTCGATGAGATCAAAAAAAAAATAAGTCGAAATCAGATAGATGTATTAAGGCTTGTTCGATTTAATTTTTTCAAACACACAAGATTAAAACATGTACCACTTAGGCTCTTGATACCAATTGTCATTTGTTCTAGGTTCGAACTCGTTTGGCTCTTGATTGTGAGTAGCTCGTTCGGTTTGAACTGGTTTGGTTGTCACGATCGTCCTTGCGTCCTTGTTCTTTGTCTTTTACCGAACCAACAAAAATTTCACTCGTCCTTGTATGCTAAATAAATAGATCTTGGTTCCCTCTCTTTTTCAAGATCGCCACGAATAATCTGTTAATCTTCAAGAAGTCGCTGCAAGGGTTTATGATTAGCATGAACAAGCAAAAGATATCACGATCCAATCCACAAAACAAGATCAATACTCGTTTTTTTTTCGAACCACCAAAAAAAAATCGCCGAATCCTTGATTGCTAACGAGATGGTTATTATGATATTAGATCTAAACATAAACCATCTATGAATCAAGAATGAAAGCAAACACAAAAAAAATCGGATCCCTCTTTATTTTTTATTTCTGAATAAAAAAAAATAGAAACACAAACAAAATCAATTCATCGATCTTGAAAGGCTCTTGATACCAATTGTAGGTTCCATGATCATTCAATCACAACCTTAATTATGATATGTAGAATCAAGATGCAAGAAATTAAAGACTTTTATTGATGAAAAGTGTATGATGGAATGTCTTACCCTAGAAAAAGAAAAACAAGAGTATAAATACTCTAAGGGGGCCCGGCCTATGTAGGCTTTAGTGGGCCTTTTGCGGGCTTTTTCCTCAATGGCCCGTTTACATTACAATACATTAAATAACAAGCTATCAAACGTCGTCTAACTTCGAGTTACTGAAACTTCTTTGTTAGACTTCAATTCTTTGTTTCTAACAAGTACTGCTAGACCAAATTTGGTACTGCTGGATGACCGTTAGCACTGTTTGAGCCCTAACATAATTTTTCATTAATAAATAGAGCCGTTGAGATATTTCCACCAAATACCTACGATCTAGAGTTTGACTAATTGGACTTTCGTGATCTTTCTATATATTTGCTTGATTTACTCACGATAAACTCAAATTTCTTTAAGTCGGTCAAACCATATCTCTACGTTTTCTCTAAATAATCTCAATTAACTTTTTCCAGTCTTCATACTTTCCTAAATGATCATATCCCACATAATTAATCACCTTTTTACTCATGGCTAGTTTAGAATTTTATGATAAGTACAATATGGCTACGTTCTTGGAAAAGTCTACAGGGAGTGAGGGATTTCATCAAGTTATTGACTTCCTAAGTCAAAGTCATATCAGCTATGCTCTCACTAAGAAGCCAGAAATCTATATCTCATTCATCAAACAATTTTGGAGAACTGCTGAAGCTTCTACTGACACTGATGGGGAGGTAACAATCACTGCTATCATTGATGGCCAATCCAAGACTATCACTGAAGCCTCCTTAAGAAGACATCTTAATGGAGATCATATGTATCACTTCTATCCATTCTCAGATTTTTGAGCAGCTTGCACTCATGGGGTATCAAACAGATTCAGATAAGTTAACTTTTCAGAAGGGTGTTTTCTCACCTCAATGGAGGTTTCTTATACATACTCTACTTCATTGTCTTAGCCCTAAGAAGACTGCTTGGGAGCAATTTAGTAGTAACATAGCTACTGCTCTTATCTGCTTAGCAACAAATAGGAAATACAACTTCTCTAGGCTGATTTTTGAACATATGGTCATAAACATAGGAAGCCCCCATAAGTTTTTAATGTATCCTAGGTTTATTTAAATTTGCCTAGATATGCAGAAGAAACAGCTTAAGACACATTCCAGCACATATCATGTACCCTCTCTAAATAACAAGGTTTTTAGCAACATGAGGAGGCTTACCAAAGGATATACAGGGGTAGAAATTGGGTTATTTCCTACTATGCTTACTTCACCTACACCTTCATCTTCACCATCAAGGATCACATCATCACCTTCACTATCATCTGAACCTTCCACTGAACCTACCTTTGAACCTCAACCTTCACGTGATGCAGAGTACCATGTTGCATCATCCAATGACTCACCTCTCAATGCTGTTCACTCACATGGAAGTGATTAGGGTAGCCTGAAACTAATAGAATTGATGAATTTGGTTACAAAATTGTCTGAAAGGATTGGAGTTTTGGAGGATGATTTAAAGAGGACAAAGCAAACTTATAGTGCTGCATTTACTAAGCTTATTCTCAGGATTAAGAAGTTGGAGTCTGAAGTTAAGACTGGGAAAGCAAGGAAAAGAGCAAGGGTTGGTTGCTTTCAAGATGAAAAGAAGGATCATCAAATAGGGGAGGATAGATGAAGGCCCTAACACCTACTTTCATCAAGATAATGAAGTTGGTGATGATGTTATTCATGATACTGCTAAAGGAAGATAACCAAAAGATAGTATTGCTGGCATTGAAATTAGTACTACTCCTATAAATGATAATACTGCTAGTGAATCACTTAGTACTGCTGGTAAAGAGACAAGAAAATATAAAGGAAAAGCAATCATGACTGAACCAGAGCCTGAGAAAAAGTCCAAGAAGCTATTGGAACAAGAGAGACTGGGTTTAGAAGAAGCTATCAGATTACAAGAACAAGTTGATGAAGAGGAAAGAGCTCAAATAGCAAGACAGCTCTTAGCATTGGATGAAGAAAGAGCTACATCTGAACCTAAGACAACTAAGGATATTGATTGGAATGATCCTTCAGTTCAAAAGTATTAGGATTTGAAGAATAAACCTAAGTCAGAAGCTCAAGCAAGGAAGAACATGATTGTCTACTTGAAGAATCAAAGTAATTACAAGATGAAAGACTTTGAAGGAATGAGCTATGATGAGATTAGGCCAATTTTTGAAAAGGTATGGGATTTCAATCATAACATTGTGCTATGGATTTGGAAATGAAAAGGAAAAAAAAGCCTGCTGAGTTTCAAGAAATTTAAGAAGAACAAATTGAGAAATAACTCTAAGAAGACTACAGGAAAGAGGAAGAAATATCTTCCTAGAAGAAGAACAAGAAGTACTGCTAAGAAACAAAAGGTGGAACAAGATGATGATAAAGAAGAACTTAAAAAGTATTTAGATATAGTTTTCCAGAAGAAGAATTGCAGTAATGTTGAGTCACTATCTACAAAGTATCCCAATTGTGAATGGAAGACTTACACTTTGTCAAAAAACTTCATGTACTACAAAATCATCAGAGGAGATGGAAGCTCAAAGAACTACAAGATTCTGAGTGAGATGTTATATGATTTTGATAGACAAGATGTAGTGGAGTTATACAGGCTGGTCAAAGAAAGGTATAGTTCCTCAAAACTAGAAGGATATGATTTAATGCTGTGGGGAGACTTGCATACACTTTTTGAGCCTGATGAGGAGAGTGAAATATGGATGAATCAGAATGAGTATAATCTGATAAGTTGGAGTTTATGTGATTTCTGTGGAGTTCACATTCTACTGATGCAAAATGGAATTGCCATACATATGCTTACAGAAAAGAAGTATCCTCTAAGTCAAGAAATGATATCAAAGATGTTGAATAAGAGATTGGAGGTTGATCATGAAAGTACACAAGCATATGAACTACTAAAGTTCATCAGATCACAAGTGCAGAAGTAGAAGAGTGTTTGAAAGAATCATCATCAGAAGACAAGAAGATTTAATCCAGAAGAAACTTGGGATTTGAAGATAAATCACAAGTTTAGGGGAGGATTGTTGGGAATAAATCTTCATCAAGAGTTAATACTGCCAAGGTATAACTAACAGTACTAATGGAGTTAGTACTGCCAGTACAAACTTAGTACTGCCAAGTGTTAGTTAATACTGCTAGAAGAAAGGTTAATACTGCTGATGGTCAAAGCTGCTGACTTGGAGATAAGGATCAAATGAGATAAATATGGAATGTATATCGTTTATATTTTAGGAAGATTTGTATATGATTATGATTGTTATTGATCCTAAAAGTTTGGTAGTTATCTTGTAAAGGACTCCTTGTGGTGTATAAAAGGAGATCCTAGGTTAAGGTTTTAGATATGCTTAAGAGATAAGAGATACATCTAGAAAAAGAACGTATAGCTTCAAGGTTTGTAACCCTAGTACTAATCAAGAGTACTCGTATTATCAATAATATTGAAGCAGTTTGTGTTTTGTTCATTGTTCTTTGTTTAAGTACTGTTTCATTCATATATATTTCTAGAGTATTGAAGTGTAGATTCCGTATACACTTTGATATACAAACAAAGTCTCTACCATTGTTATTTTGGATTCATCCAAGGTAACAAACACTTTACAAGGTAAAGAATCGATCAAGGCGTGAGATCAACATTATATATAGCAGCGGAAGCTAATCTGGAGTATTACTTCATAATACAACAGTCATAATTATAGAAAACGACTCATAAAGAGACGTTTTGGAAAAAGATGTTATCATTCATTTATTCATCAGAGTTTTTATAAACAGAGGTCCCAAAATCTACATGAAAACATAAAGTTTAAATGATAACAGTTTAGCCATCTTCAAGTCCGTGCCACTCCATGCCATAGTTTGCTCAATTACCCGAGATAAACATGCTAAAAAGGTCAATACAGTGGTTGAGTGAAATTTATAGGTTTATAATAAATAGTGTGAATACAAGTTCAATAGTGGGTTACGTTGTTATACACCCATAAGTGTATTAATTGCAATGAGTAAAATTATTATAGAAAACGGTATTAATAGTGTATTATTACGTCTAAGCTCATGGCACACAAACTGACTTTTGTATATATCAATAATGATATATATAATGATAATGGCCCCCGGTGTAGGTAATTGTCATATACCTATGAAATTCAAATATAGTGCGTTTGGTTACCTATCCGGCTAATACAAACAGGATTCATCAATCCCAATAGGCCTATCCACCATATTCGCGTTCACTCGCAAGTGATTAATGGTCTATGATAGTGGGGTCTTTTGGCATAAAGGGACTTAGATCACAAGCAATAATATATTATGATAGCATACATTTAGAAAACACTTGTAATCATAGTTTATAACATGTTTCTCCCTCACGGGTTTATGAAATAGAAGATTTAAAAGTGAGGCTATGAACTCACCTTAACAGGGAAAATCTGATTGATGGCAAAAGTATATCAAGTGAAAGTAACGGCTTCGTCACGCAACCTAGATAATATGTCAAGTCTTAGTTTGATTGGATATGTTTTATGTCATAATGAAATATCATTTTGATTGGATTTATGATGGAAATATCGTATCACTGTTCGGGCCATCATAATTCAGAGGTCATGTAGTAAACGTTTGAGGAGCTAGGACACTTTAAATCGCAAATCCAGCAAACTCGTCAAAACGTATACCCAAATAAAACCCCTCACATGAAGCTCCCTAGTAATGTGATACATTATAGTTTTAAGTTTCTTCAAAAGCTAGAATAATTTATATATATATTTTTATAATTAATATAAAAATATAATATTTTATAAGTTTGCAAAATTAGCAATATATACCCCTGGTTTATAAACTTTTACAAGTTTAGTCCTTTATATATAAAGTATATATAATTTAAACCTTTAACTTTGAAACTTGGCAAAATAGGTCCTTATAGTTATAAATTTGAAATAATGACATTTTCAGCCCCTTTAGTTATAAATTTCAGAAAGTTACGATATATACCCCTTGCATGGAATACTTTTGTAAAACAAGTCCAAAAAGCCATGCAAGGTTATTTTAAGACTCCAAATGATATTTGCAGGTTATAGCTTATTAGAATAAGCTAAAATAAGATGTTCTAACTTAACAAAAGTTTAGAAAGAGGATTCGTTAGCTAGAAAATCAAAACGGGTCATTTTTAGGGTTTTTACCAAAAACACATGGGTTTGAGGATTCAAAGCTTCAAACAAGAGTTCATATATGATATTAAGAATATTATGAACATTCTAATACAAATTATAAGCTTATTGAACAAGAACTAAGCTTACTTGAGCTAGAAATGGGTCGAAATGGGGTTTTCGAGTTTGTACGCCTAGTAACGACTTCAAGGCTTCGTTTTTCTTGCTTCTTGGCTTCTATTATGAGCTTAGGGACTTCTCTTGACCTTACTTGATCTGAGTTAGAACTCCATTGATGAGTATATGAGTTTTTGAGATGTGGTTTGAAAGGGGTGCTGAGTTCGGCTTATATAGGGTGAAAACACCCTTGGTGCCCAAGTTTTCTTGGGGATTAAGGGTTAGGATCTGTAGTATGATGACTAATGAGGCCTAGAGATGAGTATTGAGGGCTAGGGAGTGTAGCTTTGCAAGGTGGAGAGGTTTTGGAGGTGTTTGGAGGTCACGGCTAGTAAGGGTGACAAGGTTGTTAGTGCAAATATTACGATATTTAATCTATACGATCTCATTATGTTTTGATGATGACAAACATGTAACTTGTAATACGTAACGTAAAGTGCGCAAGTTACTCGTAATCACAAATCATCAATGCATACACGTATCAACATCTTTCGACGTCTAAAGTATGCATCAAGACGGACATTGGTTTACACCCGACGTAAATCACATAAGGTATGTACAAACAATATTAAACTTGTAGGTAGATAAAAAAACAAGTTTTTGTCTTAAACTTTATATTTTTATAAATACAACAAAACTATTTCTCAAAAATTATTTAGACAAATTATTTTTGAATTATAAAGAAATGTTTTATTTGGTAATTATTTTGAATTTCAAAAATTGGTCATTTCCCCCCTAAAATAAGTGTCATTTTCACCAAACAAGTTTGTCACCACAAAAAGACAAAAACAGGAGCATCTGTCGGGGCGGTCCCTTAATTCGGTCGGCAGCCCCCTTAACTATTTGGCGGCCCCTTATATATCTGGGACCGCCGTTTCCTGACAGACCATTTTTCAGCTCCTATAAATAGTGGGTCACCTCCAACTATTTTTACAACCCTTTTGCACGATTTTCTTTCAGTTCTTTCTCTCTCTAGATCTCACTAAATCTCTCTAAATCTTTGATCATTCAACTTGGTTAATCTTGTTTAAATGTGATCAAATCTTCTATCCTTTCCTTCTTCCCTCAAGTGCAAGAGAAGAACTTTGGTCATCTTCAAGATCCAAAGTTATGTAGTCTAGTTAGTCCATTTGTAACATTTGTTACATATAGATCGAGTCCATGTCTTCCAATCTTTAGTAGTGTGTAGATCCAAATGATGTATATATTTGGATGGGTTGATTGTAGGTTGGTTAGTATTTTAGGCCTTAAAATACTTTGTTGAAGTGGTAGATTGGTTCTAGCTAAGATTAGGACTCGACATCTAGCTTAGTGTCGGAAAATAATGTAAGCGACGTAGTTTATGTGTTTAGGCCATAAAACATAAAGGGTTTGGTTGTACCCGAAGAAGGACTCAACATCTAGCTTAATGTCAAAAAATAATGTAAGCTTTGGTATAAGGTTTTCTCCGCCGAAAGGGAGCTTGTTGATTAGTGAAGTAACTCTCGAGTTGGATACTCAAGGAGTTGAGTAGGGCGAAGAGGAGCTTCATGACCGAACCACTATAAATCACCGTGTCGGTTTGCATTTTCTTTTACCTTTCGCTTTACCTATTTCTTTACATTTACCGCTTTACTTTTATACTTGCATTGCGCTCATGATTGTGTGAATGATTGTGTATATCTTGTTAGTTATGGTTGTGTAGATCTTTGTGCTAGATATTGTGAGTGTGGTTATATTGTTAGAATATGCGCTAGCTATTGTAAACCTAATATTGACACTTCTCATATTGCGTCAAACTTGATCGGATAATTGATACAAAAGATTTAAAGTTTTCAAAAGGGAAATGTATTCACCCCCCTCAACTGTTTCCACAATTGGTATCAGAGCCACATAGCTCTAGTTTTTAAAACAAATGGTTTTTAAAATAGAGTATGATCCATGTATCAAATTATCCATTAAGGGGGATTAAATATGAAAAGTGTTTTGTTGCTTGATTCGTACTAATTTTGTTGTTAGACATACTTTGTATAATAGCTTGAAGGAAAATTTTCTCATAAGATTTTGGAAGTGTCAACTTATGTTTGTCTAAGTCGTAAGAGTAGAAATGATGTCTAAAACACGAAATTTATGTGCTGGAACAACGTTTTAAAGTCCTATGTTCTACAGTTAAGTTATAAAATGATTTTAAACAAAAAACGTGTTTTGGGGTCATTGGTGGCGGTCCCATAAATGTTCGGGCGGCCCCCAAATATATCTGGGGGCCGTCACCATTATGGGGGCCGCCTATCTGTTTCGTCAGTTTTTGGCAAACTTTGAAAAATCATATAAAATTAACCGTAAGTCCGTAGAAGTCGTGTCACCCGCTATTTCAAAGATAATTGAGTCTAGTTTCATTTAAAAATACTTTCAAGTCTTTATTCTAAACTTAAGTCAGTCAGAAATGTAAAATACTACATAGTGGTCAAAACTATATGTTTTGGTTTGATGTAAAACTTGTAGTTTACGTTTTCTTTCAAGTCGAGCATTTCTAGTCAACTTATCCTTGAAAATATTGATCTTGATTAATTTTTAAAATGGGGAGGAAACTATTTATGTTTTTAAATAAAATCAAGCTATGTATACATCGTTATATCTAATACACAAAACGACGATGAATATCCTTATGTGTATGCTAGATGATTATGTGTGTTTAACTTTTGTTTCAACTTGGTTAATAGATATTAATAAGTAATCATTACTATTTGTAATTGAGCTAATTATATATCTAAACACATGTGCCATGTATGCTATTTGTATGTTACTAGTTTTCCGTATTATGCCTAATAGGAATTACGCTAGATTTCTTGCGTTAAGTTGCAAAATTGTTTGTGCATTGCATATAGGCATAGATCACTATATTTACAAGTGTTACATAAACATCTTGTAGATTATTTTGAGTGTAGTAACCCATTTAGAAACAAGAGTTAAATAATTTGTCAAGTGTGTGGAAAAATAATGTCCTAAGATCATATGTTAAAATCCGTCACTAAAATATTTCCAACACATTAACTCTCTTCCAACAAGATGTCTAAATCTTTTCATCGTCTTGCTTTGTTTGACCTTGGGTTGGTTAAACAAAAGAAAATATCATATTAATACATTAGTATTTAAGTAAAAGAAATTGTATTTTTTTTTGTTAAACTTTGCTTGTGTTGATTGTTTAACACACACAACATTATTATATTCTTTTTTATAAACATTGTTGCTAGTGTTTTACGCGTGACGCTTGTAATGAGTGTGTTGTGTCGTCTGATTAAAATGCGTTTGAAAAAAATAATTCTATATACTAATATATGTCTAAAATCTATGCATATTAGGCATAACAAACATTAGTTTTTCCACAAGCAAAAACATATGACAATCCAGAAGTAAGAAATTTAACTTCATAGTATTCATCAACATCACATTACAACTAGTCTTTGGATTAATGGAACAAACTATGTAAAATCTTTATTTGTCTTCTTTTAAAAGAGTGTTCGTAAGGGTCAAGAAAGATTTCGAATATACGTCAACTCATTATTCAAACTATGATTGATATTATTATCGAATCTAATTGACAGTTTTCGTGTATGGACAAGAAAGCAGATTTTTTTTATCTTAGCTTTATGTTATATCATAATATAACATAGAGATAGATCTTTAACCACATACTTATCCACTTGTTGATATGAATATAACGTACTCCTTTCCAAGACGTTAAGATATAAATTGGTCATACTCACACTTGCGTAGATGATGTTATATTGAGTTTCTACTTGTCAATAGTTGTGTTCAATACTATTTGGCAATATATATGCATAAAATACACAATGAAGAAATAATAGGATTTGACGACTTGAAGGTCTCTTTGTCCAAATAGTAAAGTAATTTATCTTGCACTGCAATTGGTAAAGTCGTCATACTCCGAAAAGCCCAACACATGAGCAAACGCACCAACATATGTAACTTTTTTTGCCTCAAACATTCCTCAAAAGCCACAAACTCAAAATCAAATATTTTCTCTATCAAAAATTTCTCTTACTTTATCAAATAAGCATATATTTCTTCTTCACCAAATGAGAACCCTTTAACCATCTAAGGTTAGAATTTGGAAGAATTAAAACATATTACTAAGAACCATTTTTGTGCTTTCTTTTCAATAGGTGATCGTAAGGGGATTTTGAATATGACGATGATTATTATTCAAACGATAATCAATCTCATTATTCAATCCAATTACAAATTTGGAATATGAACATGAAATCGAGGGATTGATTTAATCTAGATACTGGAAATATCAATCAAATGACATAGATTTTTTCCCGTGTCTAATGTTTCTAAACATCTCGGTTATTACATGAAATCACGAAGTCGATTGCAAGACAACAAGATTAGTCATCGAATTGCAATTCACACTTGCAATGAAGATGTTTCATTGAGTCTAAAGGTTTGGTTTTTTTTTTCCAAATGTTGTGTTTTAGCTATGGTTCAAATTACACATGCTAAACTTAACACACTCCTATGTAGGATTGACGACTTATGAATTTCCATCGAGAAACTATAAAGTAATCCAACTGATAAGAAAAGACTTGGATGTCATTTCTGAAAAACTCAAAACGAAGGAACCCTTATTAACTTATATTAGTTTCTTCTTTAACTAACCATATAACACCATCTCCCAAATAATGGAAAATGATCCTTGCCCAAATTTGGCACCTCTACGGATCGATGGACCTTTCGTCCTAAATTCATCTTTGGTTTAGGTAGTTCCGCCATATTGGCATTAGTATTTAATACATATTCTCTTGTCAATTCTCTTCTTATAGTCTAACATAGATGTATGTAAACTTTAGTTAATCTCATTTTGTTCTAACAAAGAAACAAACATTAAGCTCTATTGAGGTAAATAACCTAATTGGATTTCTTTCATAAAAGACATCTGCAGAATGAGGCATTCTTTAAAACACTCTCAATATAGAGCAATACTCATTGTCACTTTAAGTATACTCATTGAGTCCTAGATGACTAATTCTTTTTATAGCTACACCACTTCTTGCTCTATCATTCAACATTTAGAAATTTCACACAATCTTGATTAGGATTATGTGAACCAATTAAAGAAGTTTGTTGAGTTTAGTAGGCTTGTATAAAAAGACAATTACAAATTTTATCTTTGCTACACTTCTATTAGGCAAATTAGGAATTATATTTTGTTAACATGAGAATGACTACTAGAGAATCATATGCAACTAGAATTCATTTGAACATACGGTTGATATTGCTTCACATAGAAGTGAAGTTCGGTTCGTGGTTATAACCTGTAAAAATGGTCGTGTTTTAGCCTGAATTGAACACACTAGTGATACTCATATTCATTCTCTAATTTGATTAAAGACTCTTCTTAAATATTTGCCTAATGATAGTCTACATCGATTGACTTTGTTATTTCCTTTTGAAGTAACCCACTAAGCAATGTGGAATTTAGGCTTTCACTTCTAGTTCAATCTGACTACATGCATTTACATATGTGCTTGAAATTTTCAGATGATAAACGGCTATCATGTTAATGCAAAAATATATGCTTTCATGTTTATCTTAATGCTCAACGTTTATTTGCTTAGCTATTGAATGCATGTTTGTTGTAAAAGCGTTTGCCTTTTTCTAGCAATTTAGATAAAATATCTCTTTGTTCATCTAAATAACACATGCTCCTAAGTGCTAAATGCTAACATGCTTTACATGATGATTACATTTAAAAAGTACATGTTTTGTATTGCGTCATTTACCATGACTTACAGTAATTGGGCACCTAACTATGTTAGGTTGATGTATGACAAATAAGGTTTAGATGTCATACAGTCTTACACATTAATCTTGTTGATTATTGTGTCAATGCATGCTTAGATAAACTTGCATGCTTATATATATGTCTTATACATCTATGCATATATTTTCTCACACTATAATATCTTTCTTCGCGTCCGGGTCACAAATCTAAAAAGTCAAAAGAGTCGCAAAATGGTATTAAATCTCTTAGAGTCTTCACTCACACACTCCTTTGATCATCATCTTACTTTCTTCCAAATCATCCACTCTTTCGTCAAGAAAAGGTTAGATACAAATCTAACGCTCCTCCAAGTAGGTTTGACAACTTAAATATTTCATCCGAAATATTCAAGTATCTTTAACTTGCGATCGCAAACGTTAAAGGTCATATCTGAAAATCCCTATTCAAGCCTTTTAACAACATAAGTTAAAACGCTCTCCTTTTCTCTTCGACGAAACATTCTTTCTCTTCGACGAAAACATTCTTTCTTTCGACGAAAACATTCTTTCTCTTCGATGAAACATTCTGTTTCTTCAACGAAAACATCCTTTCTCTCCGATGAAAACATTTTTTATTATTCGACGAAAACATTACTCTCTTCGACGAAAACACTCTTTGTCTTTCGATCACATATCTTCCTTCTCACTTAACTACGTGTAAACCCCCGTATAAAAGGTCACTACTTATTTTAACCCCTATATTAATTTTATAAATTTACATTTTCAGAAATTTGGTTAAAATTGAAAATTTTGGACTCTGGCGAGTTTCGGACCATAAGTCACCTGTTATCGATCGAGAAGCTAATGAACGCGAAATTACAGCCCTGTAAATTTTATTAGAGGCATTTTAGTTGGATATATTATCACCGACCTATTCTGGATGTGACGTGTTTTAAATTTTTCGTTTTGCGAAAATTTAGAGTCGTACCGTGCTTTGGATGAATATCCGTTTTAATGAACGAGAAACCGTAAATTTATATTTTATTTTCGAGAGCTTGATAAATTTTTATTTTATTTTTATTTTTGTAATTTTAAACTTCTCCCGTTGGTTGCCGAAAGCGAGACTAAAAATCGTGTTTTTATAAAAAATTACCAAGCCGGGCTAGTTTTTGGGCCCGAAAATCTACAAAATATCAAGTTAATAAAATTTTGGCCCAATCTCCTTACTTTTCTCCTTATAACCGATTTTAAGAAAACAAAACTAAGAATATGTATTTTTTTTTGGGAGTTTTATTAGTAATATAATTCTAAAAATTAAATTTCCTAAGTATTAGCACATAAATCAAATAAAACTTATCTTTTCTAAAAAAAACTCTTCAATTGGCTGGAACAAAAACAAGACTAGGATCCTAGGTTTTTCTAAACCTCGCCTATAATTAACCTTTTGTTTTCCTAAACCTAAAACCATTAACCAAGTTTTTATACACTCACAAACTCAATAATCTATTTTTCATTTTTCTATGCTACTTTCCCTAATGATCGACACAAACATAGACACACTCCACCACCAAATCAAACTCCAATCAAATCCATTCCAATCTCCATCAAAACCCCATTTTCTAAATCACAAATCACTCCAAATCATTTTTATAATAACCTCTATTCATAAACTCAATCAAAAACACCATGCAAGGGTTTTCATGATTCTTGATTTTTAGGGTTTTCATTGATCTTAAGTCCAAGAAAGGTATTTAGGGATTATTGTTAAAGAATCCTACAAGATTTGAAGAGTAAAAATCGATTTTGGGTTGTGTTTGTTGGGGCTTGAATTCGGCAGCCCTAGGGTTCCAAGGAGAAGAGATTTTATTGATTTTGATCATCTATTTTAAAGCATTGTGAGCTTCCTATTCTCTATTTTGATTATGACTTAATTTTGGTTTTTCATGTTCTTGATTTTCACTTTTATAAACATGCATGGTATGGATTTATTTGATCATGTTTTGATTTATAAAATCTATGTTATTATGATTGAGATATGTTAATATGATATGTAGTGGCATTGCATAAGGTTGATTGGTGATTTAAATAAGTTTTGGATTGGGTTACTAGTGTTTTATTGAGGCAGTTTTGAATCAGTAGCTAAAACGTATGATAACTCTAAACATTTAGCTTGGGGTCTGTGATTAAATTTCATAGGTAGATAGATATATGTCTCAGCTCTATGGGATAGTTGGATGCTCAACCAATTGTTCCGGATGAGTGAGATATGGCCAAAATACGAAACTAGGTCAAATCTGAACCTTCAATTAGGATACGTGTTTTTCTACATGTTATTGGACTAAAGGTCAGGTTTTTAAAACATGGACTTATACTAGACATCATAGGGAAGCTCCAGCACTTGGCCTCACTTTGATTGCTATTATAGATTTTATTTTATGGTCGTTTTTGTAAAAGTGTATATTTTGACTAACATTCTGTTTTGGTAGTCTGTCATTAAAATAGCAATTCCCATTGATTGGTAAAAGTTTAGATTAATTGGGTTAATGTTATGGAAACTATATTCAAATAGCTTTCCATGGGCGAAAACCTCATATTCATAGCCCTTACGGATTAATAGTTATGCACTCATAAAAACAGGTCAAAACAGAAACTAGAAATTTACGTCTTTTCTAAGAACATATAAAGTACACAATTTTGATAATAAGATAAGAATTAATATGTAAAACTTAATATATGTTTATTTACTTATAAACTCAAATTGCTAGTCATATTTTGGAATAAAAACACTTTAGTTAAGTCATTGCGCAACGTCGTGCATATATCTAAGAAACATATCCCTTACGTGTTAAATTTTCTTACGTATTGTTTTTACTTATATATCTTACTAAGTCGAGTCACTCCTTTAGGTTGTCAGTGATTGTTGGTGACCTCTCTCGATCTATATACACAGCTTCTCGATCCTCGTCGCTTATTTGACTTACGGTGAGTTCATAGCCTCGCTTTTTAAATATTTTTCTTAAACCCCGCGAGGGAGATGCATGCTAGTTTTTATAAAACGAACACAAATAGGTTTTTCTCTTATGCTTGGACCCGTATGTGAATATATGTTGTTGCTTGAGTAGCTTTCGTCATAAGACCCCAATCGTGAGCCGTCAACTACCTATGATGGGTAGCCGCTCATACAATTAATAGCGCTATGGGTTTGACAACCCGGTTTGGTTTTTAGGAAGTTTGAATCCGGAAAGTGAGCACTCCCATTGTACGGACATATTGTATGCAGATTTGAGTAGGTATCTGACAAAATACCTAGCCTGGGGGCATTCATTGTATTATTATTAATTGTTTATGGAATTCGTCAATGGGATCGGTGTCGCGAGCTCAATGCAACTGTTGGTTATTAGCTTGTCTGATCAACAAGTCTATACGATGCTTGTGAATATTATAATGCTTGTGTTCAACCCTTTTTCAACTGTTTATTACTTATAAAACCTATGAATTCACTCAACCTCGTATTGACTTTTTAGCATGTTTCATCTCAGGTAATTGAAGTCCGGAGACTTGGAGGCAATAAAGAGGAGGATTCGCGCTAACCTTTTGTACATTATTTAAAAAATCCACTCCTTAAATGAAAAACAAATTTTAGTTTGTTTATATCCAATTGTTATGATGTATGGTAATGATCTCTTGGGACTACGTTTTTTGAACTCTGAATGAATGGAATGGAATGGTTGTTTGTTTTAAAACGTCTCTTTGAGTCGTTCTTTATTTCTTGCAACTATTGTACTTTTATTTAACACCCAAATTGTTGGTTCCGATGGGTGTAAATTTGGGGGTGTTAAAGATTAGTATCAAGAGCCACAGGTTATAGAGAACTAGGTTGTTTTCAAAACCTAAACTATAACTTTATTTATTAAAAAAAAAAATTAGCACGCAAATTCCTCATGATACCGGCCAAGTCGTTCTTGCAATTACGTTTCTAGTATTATATATTGCGGGTGTATTATCACTAAGTATTTATTAATAAATACTATGATATATATGTCGAGATATATATTGATTATTAAACTTTACATATTAAAGATTTTATCATACTTTAAAGTCTCATATCTAATGTATTGCATACATTCATATTTGCATGCATTCATATATTTTGCATACATTCATATATTTTGCATACATTTATATATTTTGCATACATTCATACTTTGCATAAATTTTATTAAATATAGTGACCTTATACGTATCCCTCGTATTCTCAGATTATCATGGTGAACCTATTTCCAAATGACGACGCGAATGCTCTCGTGCCAAACTTCAACATTGAGTTTGTACCGAATCCAGTTTCCCGTGCACCTTATCGCCTGGCCCCGTCAGAAATGAAGGAATTGTCTGAACAAATTGAAGGAATTGTTAGAGAAAGGATTCATTCGCCCGAGCTCGTCACCCTAGGGAGCTCCGGTATTGTTCGTAAAGAAAAAGGACGGGTCCTTTCGTATGTGTATCGATTATCACAAACTAAATAAAGTGACGGTCAAAAACCGCTATCCTCTCCCGAGAATTGATGATTTATTCGATCAACTTCAAGGTTCAAGTGTATATTCAAAAATTGATCTACGTTCGGGGTATCATCAACTTCGCGTTCGAGAAGAGGATATCCCCATCACCGCTTTTTGGTCTAACCAATGCACCAGCAGTGTTCATGGATTTGATGAACCGTGTTTGTAAGCCATATCTTGATAAATTCGTAATCATATTCATCGACGACATTCTCATCTACTCAAAGACCAAGGTAGAACATAGTGAGCATCTAAAGATCATTTTGGACCTGCTCAAGAAAGAGAAATTGTACGCCAAATTCTCGAAATGTGATTTCTGGTTGGAGTCCGTTCAATTCCTTGGCCATGTTATTA
>BQNB010015711.1:10000-72781 GCA_026074375.1 Tanacetum coccineum | reverse complement strand
TTTGAACTTAAAACCCGCGCGTTTACGTTTTGAAACCCTAATTTAACCCATTTTACTTCCTAGCTTAACGAATCGTTATTTTAAACTTGTGTTGCGTCAAAACTTCATATTTTAGTTTATTATAACTTATAAATATCTTTTGAAATGTTAAAAGAAGCTTGCATTGCAATTTGGACATATTTTGTAATTATATATCGTAACTTTCTGAAATTAATAACTAGAAGGGCTGAATATGTCATTTTATCAAAGTTATAACTATAGGGGTCTATTATGTCACTTTTCAAAGTGAAAGGTTTACTTGGTATATCTTTTAAACTTGAAGGACCAAACTCGTAAAAGTGCAAACCCCAAGGGTATATTTTGCCACTTTTCAAACTCAAGGGTCTAAAATGTAACATTTTGAAAAAGTATAAAATCATGTTTAAAACCTTACAAGACATAACTTTAATTAATGCTTCTCGTGCTTAACATTTCCAGATATTGATTAAAACGCTTAAAACTGATTATATCGTATCACAATACTAGGGAGCTTCATATTAAGGAGTTTCATCTTGGTATTACGTTCTGACTGAGTTGTTGGGTTTACGATTTAAAGATGGCCCTAAGCTCTCCATCGTTTACCTGAATGACTGTCTGAATTATGATGGCTCGAAAACAGTGATACAATAATTGCCAACTCTTCAATCAACTCATAACTCTTAAAACCTAATAGGTTCTAGCAGTACAACTCTTCCTAAGACTCAACATATTACTCAGTTGCGTGACTGTAGCTGTTTACTATCATTTATATATCAACCTTCCCTGTTAAGATTGTGATAAGGTCGTCAGCTTTCATTTCAGAATATTTATTACATCTACCTATCAGGTGAGTTCATAGCCTCGCTTTTCAATCTTTTGAATGTTTTATAAACCCGCGAGGGGGATACATGCTTGTTACAAACTCTTTTACATACTCGTTTATCTTATAACAATGTGATTATTTTTCAAAGACGTATACATGCTTAAACCATAAATACAAGTGTTTTTACAAGTTATATGCTATCCTGATACACTTGACCGCTATGTCTAAGTTACATTATGCCAAAGTCCCACATTATCATGGACATTAATCACTTTCGGGTGACGCGAATATTGTGGTCATCTTCGGGATTGACGAATCCTGTTTGTGTTGAACCGGGATAGGTAACCAAACACACAATATTCTGAATTTCATAGGTATATGCAATTACCAACACCGAGGGCCATTATCCTCTCTATCTAATATATATATCACATCATTTTGGTTAATATATTACATAGTCAGTTTGTGTGCCATGAGCTTAGACTAGACAAGGAACATGACCAATCAGACCAAACAAGACAATAACGCAGTAATACACTGTTACTATGATAATTGCATTCGTTGCAATTATTACAAATAACGGGTATATAATAACGTAACCTAAGATCATAACAATACCATTTTTATAATAATTGTGATTCTACAATTATTACACTATGACTTGTATTCAAAGTGTTTATCAAACCTATGAATTTCACTCAACCTTTGTGTTGACTTTTTAGCATGTTTATCTCAGGTTATTGAGCAATATACGGCACGGAATGGCATGGACTCGAAGATGGCTAAAACTTGTTATCATTCACATTTTATGTTTCTAGGATTTAGGACCTGCCTTTGTAAAACTCTGATTTGAAATGAATGATAACATATCTTTTGAATAAACGTCTCTTTTGGGTCGTTTTCTATGATTATGATTGTTGTATCCATGAAGTAATACCCTATATTAGCTTCCGCTGCTATATTGTAAAAATAGGGGTGTTACATATTGGTATCAACGTCATGGTTATAGAGAATAAGGTCAAAACCTTAACTATAACCACATTTCTTTCTAGCCAATCCAAGTCCTCCGTGCCACTAAATTCCGATCAGTATGTAAGATAATTAACTATTATTTTACTTATATATAACATAAATAATTATGTTTTTACAAACCTAGGTTGTTAACAGAACGTGTCTTCTCCAATCCACTCTACTTCGATATTGAGGATGCTTTTCCTCTATGAATGATTCTTAACTATACTTCGGTCCTCATTCGGATTATTTCTCGCATTCATCGGGAAAGCAGTTCTTTTAGTCTTCGGAAAAACTTAACGATAATAATGATTCCACCAGTTATTTCTCAAATTTCTACAATAAATACTTATTTGAAGAACCATACAAGCATTTTATGCTAAGCAATCACCTATTTATCACCTGATCTATTACTCCAACACAACACCCCCCCCCCCCAAGCTATTTTGACTCTATCTTCGGATCTTACCACCAACACTACTATATTTAATCGTGATATTTTTTTATTCTCTGAAAAACTATTACACTTAAGAAGCGAACCATTCCCCCATCTTCTTCCTTAACTCGTTATCTAATTCAACCCGGAATCCAACCTATGCTTTGGTATCACCCATCTTCCTTCTAGTTCTATACTCCTACTGCCCACCTCAGCTATTTAAAAAGGAAAAATGTCCAAATACGCAGTATCTGAAACATTCCTCTGAGGGACAAATCGAAGATATTCTGAATTACTTAGATGAAACTATAATCTTCAGTACACATCTGAAAATGAAGGAGAGACGTATGATAGAATGTCATACGAAGGAATAGTGATGAAACTAAGACCGAACTCAAGGAAAATCCGTATCAAATTAATCAAACTTCAAAAGAAAGCAGTTCTAGGGCAAAAGGATAAGATGCCTTTGCTTACTATAGAATTTCCAATCTTAAAACAATCAATTTTGAATCCACGCTCGTCACCAAACAGATACATGGAGATCTTTAGAATGTCATTACCGGCTCAGAAAGTCTAAGAACTCTTATGGATATAGATTATAGCTTTATCCTAGCCATGGGATGTGTGGTATAAATAAAAACGCTTTTCAAATCTTGACTATGTACAGTAAAAAGGAAAGTTATTTATAAAGGCAATCCCGTTTCGTATCTTATTGTTTCTAACTTATCGCTCTTTCATCATCATTTCCACTAATTGCATCATTATCTCCATCTTCATGAATCATACCATAACCCCTAAGTGCTTAAAATTCAAAAATAAGCATTTCTCTTTAAGCATTTTAAGCATCACATTTTCTTTTAAATATTACCTTTCAAAACTTGTGATGTCATTCTTACTACGCGTTATCTTTTGTTGATAGAATGCCTCCCAAAAGGACGTCAACATCTGAAACACCAGCCATAACTTTAGCTGCCATCCGGCAACTAATTAATGATGGCATTTCCTCAGCTCTGAAAGCACAAGCTGCATCAATGGCAAGTGCTAGTAATCCCAATAAGAACACCGGGACAAGCGGAACTCCAGTAGCAAGAAAAGGAATCAACGATCACAAAAGAAAGTTTGAAGATAGAGGAAACACCACCAACAACAACAATTATCCCAAACACAACAACAAACAATCGCAATAACAACAACTACCAAGACAACAACAACAAAAACAACCATAATAATGATTACCACCAACAGCAGAATAGAGAAAGAAAAACTGTAGGACTTATCATGCCAAGAAATACCATGAAAACCTTCCTTTGTGTACAAGATGCACCTACACATACAGGAGTCAGCACTGTCCAAGTGTCGAATTAGCACACAAGGTGGGTCATTAGACTAGAACTGCAGCAGCCACGGACCGCACTGGAAAGACACTGCTATCAGTATCTTGTAACTTGTCATGCCTGTGGAGCGCAAGGGCATTACCAAACAGTTCAGTGCTCAACAAATCGACCACCGTAAATTTCCTTTTTCTTACGAACACCTTCTGTGACGCCCTCTCATCATGTGTCCAAGGCCAGCCCTTTTGGCTGTATCTCCCCCCAGTACTCTGTGGAAGAACAAGTGGCGAATCTGGATCGCGCCGACCCGCCCCAACGCCGCCGCTGCATCCCAAACTTCCACTTCCGCTGGACCTCAGCCAAACCCATTCTCACCTCTGGTCCGATCCCCTATATCGATCATCCTAACCCCCACACAAAACCCCCCACATAGTCATCTCTCTCCCCACCACAACGAGATCCTGAGACAACAAAACCACAATAAAGATAAAAAAGAAGAAACCCCCCCCCCCCCCCCCCCCCCCCCCCCCCCCCCCCCCCCCCCCCCCCCCCCCCCCCCCCCCCCCCCCCCCCCCCAAACCCCCCCCCGACCCCCCCCCCCCCCCCCCCCCCCCCCCCCCCCCCCCTCAAAGACCCCCCCCCCCCCCCCCCCCCCCCCCCCCCGCCCCCCCCCCCCCCCCCCCCCCCCCCCACCCCCCTATACCCATATATACAGCCCCCAACCCCAGCATCAAGATAGATATATTCCGATTAGCATAAGTGTCAACTCCTTTAAGTTTCATATGTAAAGCTATCAAGAAATAATAAAGTGAAGATTCGTACATCTTGTTATCTAAGATATTCAAAACTCGACATTATTTGTCAATTCGCCATCTGATTCTATTATGTTCAAACTCTCCTCTCCTCAATACCTTTGAAACATAAATTCTCATCTTCGATTAATTGGATTGGGCGTTCAGTTACAATGCAACATCTCAGTATTATCTAACAATTATTTTTACACTTATCATAATCATGTTTTTTGCTAAGCAGTAAGACGATTTATGACGCATCTTATTGAAATGAATTAGGCACTTCTTCATTTAAATTATGAAATTCTAAATCTCCGCCAATGAATTTATAGAATCTCAATTACAATGAGAGATAACGCCTGTCTTTTTGTAAGTGGACAAATTATAAACTAAAATTGCTCTAAGTATATAACATACGTACAAACAAGTTTCTTTCAATCCGTTTGTACAAACAATTCCTTAATCATTATCATTATTACCTTCAATATTTGTTCATTTCCAAATCTGTATCTCACATGATTAGCAACTCTCTTACAAATTCATAATCATTCCTTGACATTACTCATTCCATGATCTCCGTATTCTAAATTTTTTTGTTATATTCTGCAACATAATAACAAGGAAACACACAAGAATCTATGCAATGTCAAATGATTTCAATACCACTAGGTATGAAAATTTTGACAAAGACTTGGAGAAATTGTATTGGCTGTCATCAAGAGGTGTGGTCTTGGAGGTAAGTAAACGTGTGAAAGGAGGTAATTATAATTATGGTGCGCAACATAATTATAAATGCATCACACACGTGGACTTGTGACCTTGATTAACCTAACATAAAAGTCAAATTCATGCCCAGTACCTACATCTATTCATTATAACTTTCAACTAAATCTCGGGACGAGATTTCTGTAAGGGGTGGAGACTATAACAACCCAAGAATTTTCATCAAATGCAAAACCTATTTTTATATTATCACTATTGTACGGGGAAATTTTTCGCTTTATTAAATTACTTGCATTGTCAATATCTCAGTATACAAAGTAACTTGCATAACTAAAGTAGACGAGCTCACGCAACCTATCTATGGCAATCCTGTCTTCATATATGTCAAGCAAACATCATAACATGTCAAGTCAATATCATCATATTCTTTTTACAAAGTACATTATTCCTATAATGTACCATTCACAACGTTATATCAAAACGGGCTTTAAACCGTTATCGTATACCTCTAAACCCTAATTCCATGAAGGAATAATATCTAAAGTGAATGTACAAACTATTAAAGCATATGTACAAGTAATATAACATCTCATTTGAAATATAAAATCTCTTCAAATCAAAGTACAAATCCTTAAAAGCTCAATATACAAGTCATTAAGCATGATCTCTAAAATAGCCGTTTTACCTCCGTTTTACCTCCAATTTCTTCACCACCACTTTTGTACAAGCTACTACACTCAATATACAATGTGTAAACCCTAATTATTCTATTCATAAACTTTCATACACATTTTTACACTCAAAACCCTAATATAAAAGTCAGAAACCCTAACTCGAGCAAAATACTAAACCATGACCCGTTTCTTCGTTTTTATCCATTTTAAACCTAAACCATTAATCAAATAAGTTGTAAATACTTAATTTACAACATTACAAATCCTATTTCATCATTATAACATCATTATACATGAATTAAATCCTAGAAACCCTAAAACAAAACCCTAATCTAGTTCTAACCCTAAAACCTAAAACTAGGCCCTAGTTTAGAATCGGATCAGTCTATAAAACATAGGATATGGGCAAATCAATAGGTTCTGGGTATTGAGTAAAAACACTAGGTTGTAGCCCTATGTCTTGTGATCATTTTTCTAGTGGAATCAATCCGATTCGACGTCGGATGAATTAGTTATAGCCGAAATGGCAAAGGTGCGCAAACACTTGTAGTAAATGGCTATTATCACTAAATTTTTGTATAGTAACCCCCAAATATGTAAAACTAAACGTTGTAGATGACTCAAATATCTAACAATGCTCACTGGTTTGAGCTTCAACGGAGTTACGGTTTGCAAATGACAATCATTTTACCAAGACTGATGTTGGCTGTCCAAAAACAGTCATGTTTAAATCAAACCAAACACCCCTAAAACGTCTAGAACCACCTCCACCTTGCACCATAGTATTCCTTACTCATCCTATAGCCTCTCCACATCACCCTATGGCTCCCACACATGTCCTCACCTGGTCTCTTAGCATCCTTAGTCACCAAGTTCTTAAATTACTATAAATAGGGGTGTTATGCCTCCATTTCAAATCATCCCCCACTTCCTCATCTATAACCCATCATAGCAGCAATACTTTGCTCTAAGAGATCCTAAGAGATCCTAAGAAGTCTCAAGAACAGAAGTGAAGCAAAAGAAACCAAGAAAAGAAAGCCCGAGGTCGTTATTCTAGGCGTACGAAGCTAAAAGTCCCGATTCCGACCCATTTCTAAGCTATAAGCTCAAGACCAGGTTCTCTAAGCTTATATTCTGTATTCATACCTTTATAATTTTCATATGATCATGCTAAAATCATAATATAAAGCTTTGAACTCAAAAACCTATATGTTATACCTTTTTGATCCAAAACCGTACACCCAAAACCCTAATTTTCTAGATTTTTGCTTAATTCTATATGCTAAGCTTGTAAAATATTGTTATATTCTTATCCCAATAGCTTACTAAACCTTAAATTTTATTGCGTTGATAAGTCATGAAAAGAATTTGAGCTTAAAACCCGCGTCTTGTTTTTCATTTTAAAACCCTAATATGAACCGTTTTGTTCCTAGCATAACGAATCGGTAATTTAAAATTACGTTGATTAAATCTTTATATTTTAGTTTTTATATAACTTATAAATGTCTCTTGAAATGTTAAAATAAAACTTGCATGGCAATTTGGACATGTTTTGTAAAAATTTATCCCATGCAAGGGGTATATATCGTAATTTCAGAAACTTATATCTAAAAGGGACTAAAAGGTGTCATTTTTATCAAAGTTATAACTACAAGGGTATATTATGTCACTTTTTTAAGTACAGGTTTACTTTGTCTATCTTTTAAAATTGAGGGACCAAGTCGTTAAAGTGCAAAAACTCAAAGGTATATTCTGCCACTTTTCAAACTCAAGGGTCTAAAATGTAACATTTTGAAAAAGTATAAAAACACATTCAAAACATTACAAGACATAACTTTAATTAACGCTTGACGTGCTTAACATTTCCAGATATTGAATAAGATGATTAAAACTGCTTATGTTATAACTATTATATCATTCATTATCGATGTGCTTTCAAAAATCATGTCCCGGATTCATATCATACCACAATACTAGGGAGCTTCATATTAAGGAGTTTCATCTTGGTATTACGTTCTGACTGAGTTGTTGGGTTTACGATTTAAAGTGCCCTAGCTCCTCAAACGTTTACTGAATGACTTCTGAATTATGATGGCCCGAACGGTGTTATGATAATCTTTATATCAAAATCAACATCAATATTCAAAAATTACATATTCAATCAAACTAAGACTTAACATATATTCACAGGTTGCCTGTGACGAAGCCGTTACTATTTATTTCATATACATTGCTATCAATTTCCCTATAACCGTTCAGGTGAGTTCATAGCCTCGCATTTTAATCTTTTTATAAACCCGCGAGGGGGATACATGCTATAAACATGAATGCAATTATTTCTGTATGCAATTTCAATTTACTATTGACTAAGTAACTGCTTTGCCTTTAAGTCCCCATAATCATGAACCGTTAATTACTCTCCGTAGTAAGCGCGAATGATGTGAATAGATCTATTTGGGCTGGACTCCCCGTTGGTGTACCCAGTAACGAGTAACCAATTGCACATCATTAGAAATCACGCGGGTATTTTGGCAAAGGTACCCGCAGGGGCTATAACGTATCACCATACCCTAAGGCTTCAGATTCATGAGCTAATGGCAATAATAAATATGTTTTCAATAATGGGTGTATATCAACGTAGCCCAATATCGCATTTGCATTCAAATAATATTACTTAAACCTATGGATTTCACTCAACCTTTGTGTTGACTTTTTAGCATGTTTTATCTCAGGTAAACTATGCACGGAGTGGCGGGGACATGAAGATGGAAAAAACCGTTATCATTTACACTTTGTAAAAATACAGATGTTGGGACCTCTTTTTGTAAAACATGATAAATAAATGAATGATAACTTATTTTCATAAACGACTCTTTTTGATTCGTTTTCTATGATTATGACTGTTGTACCTTTGAAGTAATACCCCAGATTAGCTTCCGCTGCTATATGTAAAAATGGGGGTGTTACAGATTTGGTATCAGAGCCTACGTTATAGAGAACAAGGTTGAAACCTTAACTATAACTACTTTTCTTTTTCCATCCAAGAAAGTCCTCCGTGCCGCTATATCTTCTGGAATGGTATGTAAAGATACATAACTATTATACTATTATATAAATAACTTATATTATACTGGATGGTTACAGTCATGTCTTCGTCCCCTCGTTCTACTATCACTTCATCTGAGTTCGATATGGAAAATGCTTTTTCCACTATGAATATTCATAACTATACTTCAGCTTCGTCAGCTACATCGGGAAGCACTTCTTTTAACTCTTCAGAAGATTCTAGGGATGGTATGATCCCGCCAACATTCTCACTTTTCTATAATAATCCGTATTTGAAGAACGTACAAGCATTTTATGCTAAAGAATCACCTATTCCACCACCAGATCCTATTACTCCACCAGCTATTTTAACTCCATCTCCGATATTACCACCTTCACTACTGTTTAATCCTCGATATTTCTTGTTCCTAAAGAATTATTACCACCTAAGAAGCAAATTCATCCCCCATCTTCTTCTTTAACTACGTTATTTAATTCATCTCGGAAGCAAGCCTGTATCCTAGCATCACCATCAGTCTCAACTTATACTCCTATCTCACCTTAGATATATGAATTAGGGAAAACCTCTATTAAGATGCATGCAGAACACCATGAGAAACAAACTGAAAGCATTCTGAATTACTTAGAAGAACCCTCTTTTCACTGTATTGAGAAAATGAAAGAAAGATTTGTTAATGATTGGATAATCATGCCAAGGTATTTTGATAAAGTGAAAACCAAACTTAAGGAAGCCCGCTACAGAAGAAGCATATGGGACAGAGAGACAAGATTTCTTTTGTTCGCTTTAGGATTTCTGATTTAGAAATAACCCTTGAGGATATCCAAGATCGCCATCAACTATATATGAAGAATCTTATGGAACACACTTCATAAACTCCAAGACTACTAGATCGAAACCTTATCTTTATCATTTTTTTTATCTAAGGACACGTAGTATAAGTAGCAACACCTGTCAGATCTTAGGTTATGTAAGATAAGTTATCTATAAATAAAGTTGAAATTCCATTTTACCTTACCAATATCATATATGTCATTTCTTGTTATCTCCGTCTTCATCATCAATTAACTAGGCCACCACCCGATTATCCCTTCAATGAGTTTATCTATGCAGAGTTAGATAACTCATTATAAATCATACTACGACCATTGGAAAGTGAACTAATCCCGAGGAATCTAATAAGTTAAATGCTTGTTTGAACGTTCATATATGAAGATCTTAAATTTAAATTCCTTTATATCCTACAATGTAATATCAAGGAATATGTATTTCTTGTTAGAACTCACACAATGATATTCAATATCACTAAGTATGAAAATTTTAATTTTTATACAATGACTTGTGATATGACTATCATTATATGGATTCTTATTACGTGTTATCTTATGTTGATAGAATGCCTCCCAAAAGGATGTCAACATCTGAAGCACCAGTCTTGACTCATGCTACCATCGAGAAACTAGTTGCTCATATCGTTGCCACAGTTCTGGAAGCACAAACTGCAATAATGGCAAGTACAAACAATCCCAACTCTAAACCAAGAAAAACTCCTGTAGCAAGGAAATGCGCGTTATTTACTACTGGGTTGTTACAGTCGTGTCTTCATCCCCTTACTCTGCTATCATCCCATCCGATTCCGATATTGAGAATACTTTTTACTCTACGAACATTCTGAACTATTTCCCAGCTTCACCAGGAAACATTTCTCCTAACTCTTCAGACGACTTTACTAAGTATCTTTTGGACATACTATTCTTCCCACCTTTACATGATGATTCGTATATACAAGCATATGGTGCCATTCCACCATTCTAGGTTATTATTGCTTTACCAGCTATTGTACCTCCACCGATGTTTGATTTTTGAGATTTCTTTCCTCCCGAGAAGATTTCATCACCTGAAGACACTGAAACACCTATATCTCCATCTTCATTAGTAGAATCTTCATCACCGGTTAGGTCAACTACACCACCACCAGACTATGAGATTCTAGAAAGCTGTAAACGACAACAAAGAAGAACCACCAGATTAGAATTTTCTAGAATCTAACCACAGGATGTATGGTATAAATAATGATGCTTGTCGTTTACATAGACAAGTTATTTATGATCTAATATAGTGGTGATTCCGTTATACCTCGTTATTTCATAATACCAATTATATATTCTACATCTTGTAGTATGATGACTCGTATCTCTATCCAGAGTACTATAACTCTCTTACCATCCAATTTTCTCAAACCTTTGTATCTAAAAGGACTAAGTTTCCTATTGAAACACTCATTCCATTATTTTCATGTCTATCTCTCGAAGTCTTAAAAATTCTAAAACTTTTCGTTATATCCTGCAAAATCAAAGAGTGATCACAAGTCTTTTTATTCTCATACCTTAATCAGTATCATTTTATTCTTATTTTGTGTTGTCTTGTATATGTTGATAGATGCCTCCCAAGAGAACATCAACATCTGCAACACCAGCTATGACTCAGGATGCTATCCGGCAACTGATTGCTGGTATTACTGCCACCCTGGAAGCACAAGCTGCTGCCATGGCAAATGCCAACAATCCCAATAGGACTACTGGACCAAGAGAACCTCCTATAGCAAAAAGAGGAAATTACAAAGAGTTCATAAGCTGTCAACCTTTCTACTTTAATGGTACAGAAGGAGCTACTGGACTCATTCGCTGGTTTGAACGTACTGAATCAGTATTTTCTCGTAGCAACTATACCGAGGAAAACAGAGTGACATTTGCTACTGGTACCCTAACTGACGATGCCTTGTCTTGGTGGAATGCATACGCCCAACCCATCGGAATAGAACAAGCCAATAGGATCACCTGGACCGAATTGAAAAGGCTCTTGACCAACAAGTATTGCCCTCGAACTGAAGTTAAGAAGATGGAAGACGAATTTTACAACTTGGTTGTAAAAGAAGATGATCTCAAGACTTATATTAGAAGATTCCAAGAATTAGCAGTCTTATGTCCAAACATGGTGCCGAATTCTGAGAAACTTATGGAAGCTTTCATCGGGGGACTACCCCAAAGTATTGAAGGAAACGTACTGCTTTAAAACCTCAAACTCTGGAAGAAGCCACCAACATAGCGCACAGGCTAATGGATCAGATACTAAAGCGTAATTCTGTGCAAGAAACCAATGATCACAAATGAAAGTTTGACGATAGAAGGAACACCACCACCAACAACAACTATCCCAATAATTCTAACAACAACAACTATTCCAAAAATCATGACAACAACAACTACCCCAATGATCGCAACAACAATAACCACTCCAACAATCGCAATAACAACAATTACCTTGATAACCATAACAATAACAGTCGCAACAATGATCACCATCAGCAGCAAAATGGAAGACAGGAAACCTTCAAGGCTAATGGAAACCGTGGATATAATGGACCTCATCCCCTTTGTAGGAAGTGTACTCTGCATCACACAGGACCATGCACTGTCAGGTGTCAGAATTGCGCAAAGTAAGCCATCAGACTAGAAACTGTAGGAACTATGAACATTTACTTTCCAACATCACTCTATCTCTCAACAAATAATTTTCCAGCATTTCATCAATGTAATATCTACTTACTATGTTAAGTACTACTTTTTCACTGTAATAAAATTTTGTTTCATTCCATTCCATTATGTAACATAGTTTACATTTCTAAAGTTAATGATTCTTTACGATCAGAATGGCACAACGAAAGTATGGTAGGCCCATAACCCACATGTTCCATAAATTAAAGTATTCCATCCACCCAGGTTCTGACAAGATATATCAGGATCTGGAGAAATTCTATTGGTATGGTCTTGGAAATAAGTAGACGTGTGAAAGGAGGTAATTATAATTATGGTGCGCAACATAATTATAAATGCATCACACACGTGGACTTGTGACCTTGATTAGCCTAACATAAAAATTCATGCCCAGTACCTATTCCTAAACAATACCACTACAACTTTTGACTAAATCTCGGGACGAGATTTTTGTAAGGGGTGGAGACTATAACAACCCAAGAATTTTCATCAAATGCAAAATCAATCTATTTTACTATGATCACAATTATACGAGGAAATTTTTTGCTTTATTACATTACTTGCATTGTCAATATCTCAGTATGCAATGTAACTTGCATAACTAAAGTAGACGAGCTCACGCAACCTATCTATGACAATCCTATCTTCATATATGTCAATCAAACATCATAACATGTCAAGTTAATATCATCAAATTCTTTTTACAAAGTACATTATTCCTATAATGTACCATTCATAACGTTATCCTATCTTCATATATGTCAAGCAAACATCATAACATATCAAGTCAATATCGTCATATTCTTTTGACAAAGTACATTATTCCTATAATGTACCATTCGCAACGTTATATCAAAACGGGCTTTAAACCGTTATCGTATACCTCTAAACCCTAATTCCATGAAGGGTTAATATCTAAAGTGAATGTACAAGCTACCAAAGCATATGTACAAGTAATATAACATCTCATTTGAAATATAAACTCCCTCCAAGTCAAAGTACAAGTCCTTAAAAGCTCAATATGCAAGTCATTAAGCATGACCTCCAAAATAGCCGTTTTACCTCCGTTTTCATTCTAATTTCTTCACCACCACTTTTGTGCAAGCAACTACACTCAATATACAATGTGTAAACCCTAATTATTCTATTCATAAGCTCTCACACACATTTTTACACTCAAAACCCTAATTTAAAAGTCAGAAACCCTAACCCTAGCAAAATACTAAACCATGATCCGTTTCTTGGTTTTTATCCGTTTGAAACCTAAACCATTAATCAAATAAGTTGTAAATACTTAATTTACAATATTAAAAATCCTATTTCATCATTATAACATCATTATACATGAATTAAATCCTAGAAACCCTAAAACAAAACCCTAATTTAGTTCTAACCCTAAAACCTAAAACTAGGCCCGAGTTCAGAATCAGATCAGTCTATAAAACATAGGATCTGGGAAAATCAATAGGTTTTGGGTATTAAGTGAAAACACTAGGTTGTAGCCCTATGTCTTGTGATCATTTTTCCAGTGGAATCAACCCGATTCGACGTCGGATGAATTAGTTATAGCCGAAATGGCAAAGGTGCGTAGATTCTGCACACCTGTAGTAAATGGCTATTATCTCTAAATATTTGTATAGTAACCCCCCAAATATGTAAAACTAAACGTTGTAGAGGACTCAAATATCTAACAATAATCATTGGTTTTAGCTTCATCGGAGTTACGGTTTGTAAATGGCAACCATTTTACCAAGACTGATGTTGGCTGTCCAAAAACAGCCATGTATAAATTAAACCAAACATCCCTAAAACATCTAGAACCACCTCCACCTTGCACCATAGCCTTCCTTACTCATCCCCTAGCCTCTCCACATCACCCCCCATGTGTCCTAACCTGGTTATCAAAGTTTCTTGGCCTCTAAGGGTTGCTAACACTATAAATAGGAGCACATACTCTTCATTTCAAAGCATCCCCCACTTCTTCTTTCTATAACCCAATTGAGCAAACATTATCTGCTCCATATGATCCTAGGATCATCTAAGAACATCATTCAAGCGAAGCTTTGAAGAAACGAAGCCCCGGAGTCGTTATTCTAGGCGTACGAAGCTAAAAGTCCCGATCCGACCCATTTCTAAGCTATAAGCTCAAGACCAGGTTCTCTAAGCTTATAATTTGTTGTCATACCTTCATAATGTTCATATGATCATGCTAAAATCATAATATAAAGCTTTGAACTCAAAAACCTATTTGTTTTACCTTTTTGATCCAAAAACCGTACACCTGAAACCCTAATTTCATGTTTTTGCTTAATCTATAAGCTAAGCTTGTAAACTATTGTTATAATCTATCCCAATAAGCTTAACTAACATTAAAATAAGTGCTTTGATAAGTCATGAAAGAATTTGAGCTTAAAACCCGCGCGTTTTCATTTTAAAACCCTAATATGACCCGTTTTGCTTCCTAGCTTAACGAATCGTTAATTTAAACTTGCGTTGTGTTAAATCTTCATATTTTAGTTTATTATAACTTATAAATGTCTATTGAAATGTTAAAATAAGCTTGCATGGCAATTTGGACATGTTTTGTAAAAATTATCCATGCAAGGGGTATATATCGTAACTTTCAGAAACTTATAACTAAAAGGACTAAAAGTGTCATTTTATCAAAGTTATAACTACAAGGGTCTATTATGTCACTTTTTAAAGTACAAGGTTTACTTGGTATATCTTTTAAACTTGAGGGACCAAAGTCGTAAAAGTGCAAACTCCAAGGGTATATTCTGCCACTTTTCAAACTCAAGGGTCTAAAATGTAACATTTTGAAAAAGTATAAAAACACATTCAAAACATTACAAGACATAACTTTAATTAACGCTTGACGTGCTTAACATTTCCAGATATTGAATAAAATGCTTAAAACTGCTTATGTTATAACTATTATATCATTCATCATCGATGTGCTTTCAAAAATCATGTCCCGGATTCATATCATACCACAATACTAGGGAGCTTCATATTAAGGAGTTTCATCTTGGTATTACGTTCTGACTGAGTTGTTGGGTTTACGATTTAAAGTGCCCTAGCTCCTCAAACGTTTACTGAATGACTTCTGAATTATGATGGCCCGAACGGTGTTATGATAATTTTAATATCAAAACCGACATCGATGTAAAATCTTACATATTCAATCAAACTAAGACTTGACATATATTACCCCAGGTTGCCCGTGACGAAGCCGTTACTATTCATTTCATATACATTGCTATCAATTTCCCTATAACTGTTCAGGTGAGTTCATAGCCTCGCATTTCAATCTTTTTATAAACCCGCGAGGGGGATACATGCTATAAACATGAATGCAATTATTTCTGTATGCTATTTCAATTTACTATTGCCTAAGTAACTGCTTTGCCTTTAAGTCCCCATAATCATGAACCGTTAATTACTCTCCGTAGTAAGCGCGAATGATGTGAATAGATCTATTTGGGCTGGACTCCCCGTTGGTGTACCCAGTTACGTGTAACCAATTGCACATCATTAGAAATCACGCGGGTATTTTGGCAAAGGTACCCGCAGGGGCTATAACGTATCACCATACCCTAAGGCTTCGGATTCATGAGCTAATGGCAATAATAAATATGTTTTCAATACTGGGTGTATATCAACGTAACCCAAATATCGCATTTGCATTCAAATTATATTACTTAAACCTATGGATTTCACTCAACCTTTGTGTTGACTTTTTAGCATGTTTTATCTCAGGTAACTAATGGCACTAAGTGGCGAGGACATAAAGATGGAAAAACCGTTATCATTCAAACTTTATTGTATAGATTTTGGGAACCTCTCGTTTGTAAAAACTCTGAAGAAATAATGAATGATAACTTATTTTCAAAAACGACTCTTTTTGATTCGTTTTCTATGATTATGACTATTGTACCTTGAAGTAATACCCCAGATTAGCTTCCGCTGCTATATGTAAAAATGGGGGTGTTACACAGTCGCTTCATCTTAACATCTTTTTAAATTAAACTCCAACTTTACAAAAAAATCCCCCTATGAGTTAGAACCCTTTACATAATCAGGCCAAATGCGTTATTTTTTCTTTTTCAAAGCTCAAATAAGCACAATCAAATTCATAACTCTTCCTCGAACAAATATCTAATTAAAACATTTTATTCTCAATAAAAATTTATTTGATAAGTCATTATTTTCATAAAAACGTTTTTTGTGAACTTATGATTTGAATAATGATGATGTTAAAAATATCCCGTTATCTTTGCTTGTTAGAGAAAATATATTTATAAACTCATGTTTTACCCGTGATGAATCATTTTGTCATATGAAAAGTTCCCCCTCAGATCATCATCCATTTTATGCTTTCAAAGAATATTGTTAGAAATTGGATCATAAATCTAGTAAAGCAAAAAGGAGACATGAAATTTGTATAAACTACTATATTTTTGTATTTATTCTTTGGCAAATTCTTTATTTGTTTTTATGTTTTCAAAAAAAAAACAATCTCTCTAAAAAATAAGAAAAATATATTTGTAATTTTTATTTTTTTATTTTGTATTTTGTTTTTGAAAATTCTATTCTACAAAATTGTTTTTGTTTGACGTTTTCAAGAAGATAACTTTGCAAGACTTTCCAAGTCAATTGAAGTTAAACATTTCATACCAAGTCGGCGAAAAAGAAACTCAAATCGTTCTTTAGAAAGTGCTTTTGTAAATATGTCCGCTAAATGGTAATTAGTCTTAACAAAGTAAAGTTCAACAATTCCTTTCTCTACATGTTCCTTAATGAAATGATATCGAATATTAATGTGCTTTGTGTGAGAACGTTGGACTAAATTGCAAGAAATGGCAATTTCAATCTTCGAATCACAATACCTAGGTATCTTGTCAAAGCTAAAGCCATAATTCATTAGTTGAGTACGCATCAAAATCACTTGTGCACCACACATATGCAAAGACACATATTCCACTTCAGCAGTTGACACAATGGTACAATCTTGCTTTTTTTGTCTCCAAGTAATTGTGCTCTCCTTGATGTGCTTTTACAAGTATCAAGACATCTTGCATGATTTACGTCTGAATACGCTGTTAGTTCAAAACTTATTGAAACTTATATATGCCCCTTATCTACCCTTAAAAAATCCGAACCAACACTTTAACATGGACCTTTGGTACTATTTTCAGTAAATGGTTTGTTGGTGACAACATAGCCAATAAGATCCAAAATAAGACTCATCGAGCTTATCAATAAGCAAACAGCTTAAGCAACTTAAATAAGTTAACGATTGCATTTGGTACTACCCGGACAACTATTACATTACCAGTAGTAACCTTATGGTACTAACAAGAAACTAATGACAATATTATTTCTACAGGAGTAACTAATATGCTACCAGTTGTACTTGACTATATCTACCAGTGATAGTAAACTATTATATTTACTACCAGTCTAATAAACTTATTATTCTACCATGGAGTAACTAATATGCCTACAGTAAGTAATGATATATTATTCCAGTAGTAACCATTATATTACTACCTAGTACTAATGACATATTATTCTACCAGGAAGTAACTAATATGCTACCAGTAGTAATGACTATATCTACCAGTAGTTAACTATTATACGTACTATCAGTACTAATTGTACAATATTTATTCTACCAGAGTAACTAATATGCTACCAGTTAGTAATGACTTAATTACCAATAGTAACTATAAAGGACCTAAATATCATTTTTGTGAAACTAAAAGGACTTAATTATGTAATTATCAAACTAAAGGGTGTTACCTGTCAAATGTTTATATTTTATAAAACTAGGACCTAAAGTGTAATATCTAGAAGCTTAAGTGATTATTTGTGATTTAAAAGTGAAATTAATAAAAAAACGCTTAAAGTATCGTTGATAATAAATAATATGTCGGACAATTAAACGGGTTTAATTTACGAATTAATAAATAAGTATAATTTATTAAGAAAGTATATTTGTTTTTCCCAAAGAGCCATCAACAATTTCAAATACATTAAAACACGTACACCATACACAAAGTGGATAAAGTATATATAAACTAGCAAATTATACATAGAGTCTTTAGCCTAAACTTGTTTAGACTACAGACTGGCCGTAATTTTCTTAGGTATTTGACGGTTTTGTGCGTTCATACTTGGATCATCTATATCAATTTCCAGAGGATATTCACTCAGGTGACGGTTCATAGCCCCATGTTTTACAATTATTTAAATGATTTACATCCTTGGGGTGAGAACATGCTTTGTTTTACAAATTGGACGCAAGTGTACATTTTATACAATGATTACGTGTTTGCCTAAGTAGCAATAACCCACTGAGCCCTTTATTATGAACTGTCAATTACTGGATTTATGAGGCAGGAATAATTATAGATAGGATATATTCTGGGATTGACAAATCCTGTTAGGTGTATAGATTTTAGCACATCCTCACTTGGGAATTCCGACCGTTTACGATGACGATTTGGGATGTTTCGAGTTAGAACATCATTCACGGGCATTCATTGGCAATATATTGCATTCATACATGTCGAGCTTCAGTGTCATGAGCTTAGGAAAACGTGATCACCTTTTATGATGTTTGCATGTGTTGCTAAATCATACACTTGGAAATCTTGCGGTCCTACTATTGATTTACATAAACCTATGAATTCACCAACATTATGTTGACGTTTTAAGCATGTTTTCATGGTCAATAAGGCGCGAGGTGCGATGGATTCCAATTGGAAGTCAATAATTGAGAGTCACACTTAAGATTTGGGGTCTACTTTTTTACTTTTGGGAAAATTGTTATAAACCGGAATATTTATTTATTATTGTTTGTAAACAATTTGAAGCCATGGGCTTATGGTAACAAACAAAGACATTTTGTTATTCCATGTATTTTATTTTTTCAAACGACACGTTTAGTAGTCGTTCTCAGAATCTTGTGAATATATGATCCATAAATGTAACGCACTCGGTATTCAAACATTCCGCTGATGTTGTGCTCAGATTTGAAGGTGTTACAGATTGGTATCTAGAGCCAAGGTTATAGAGAACCAGGTCAAAAGTTTTGTCTGGACTATAACCATTTTCAAACACTGTTTTCACAAATGGGATTTGCGAGGGACATACATGCATTACTTGTTTACATCTAGCACATATATGCTTACATGACATGCATTGCTTTAGCATTAGTAGGGTACTAAGTGCTTACATGATTGATATACGTGTATATAAATGATATTACATAAATTACTATAAGATCTTTATTATTAAAGCTTACAGACTATTCATATCGATCCCTCCTATAAGTAATACTTATATAAGTTATTTTTGCTTTTTGCAGTAGTCATCGTTCTTCTGCGGACATATGTTGTTACTACACTTCCATCTACACCGTCTCTGAGCCCGACTGAGCCTTCTTGGAGCGATGTTGAGAAAGGTATTGAGGGAGCCATTCCCACGGGTCATCATATTCGGATACGACGAACTACCGATACAAGCAGTAGCCCAACCCAAACAGATTACATTACATGCTCCAAAGGACCCACAGACACCGCCAATTCATCAGGACGAGGATGTGCATGAGTTTGTCCGGCTGAGGAGCAGCCATTACACTTCATGTTGATTCACCTACTGCTGAGTCACCCGGAATGTTAATGTGTCGTGATCCGAGGAGGATCAGAGGAGTAAGAGTGATGATGAAACAAGAGGATGGTCCGGGGTTGACTACCCTATGGACAGGGGAGATGATAGAGATGTACTGACCGATGATTTATCTAGGGGATGACGCATGTATGAGGATTGAGTATGGTGATGACCGAGGAGGACAAGGAGGAGGAGGAGGAGACATTAGCTCGAAAGACTCTATATTGTTGCACATGTTGATGAGCCTGTTTTCACACATGAGGGAACAGAGCCTGTTATACACCACCCTCACTACATTACTAATTGGGGTAGGTTACGTCCGGGCCCCAGGCTTCCAATATCCCTTCATTCCAAGCAATGGTTGAGAATGGCTTTCTGACCATGACTATCCCATCGCCATCACCCCTATATTCACTATCAACATCCCTCTGCAGGAGACGCGCCTTGCTAGGTGCTTGGCCCAACCTGCACATTTTTCAACATTTACTACCATCATTGGTGTCCAACCCAAATCCAGACACTAAGGATAGCTCCACTCAGGCTATTATTGATGCAGTTACTGCCGCAATACCATCACCACCACTACCACATCTCTTACATACCACCACCTATTGACGTAGGGATGGACATTCTTCGATGTCTGAGCAGCCTCCCCCGCAAGAGTTGTACTTTGTCTACTCATAGGCTCCATATACGAGGCGGGGAGAGGTTACACTTCTAGATCTACAGTGGTCAAGGGATAGATTATGTGTTTTACAGCACGGTAGATGCTGAAGAGAGGCGGCATGGGTTTAGAGGTTGTCGGGTACAGGATTAGGCGGTACTTGGAGTAGATACGTGCAGAGGCAGTTCCAGAGATAGCACCTATGACCGTGGGAGAGGTCAATACTAGGGTCACAGAGCTTGCTGAGCTCCATGAGCATGATACACAGGACTTGTATGCTTTACTAAAGGATGCTCAGGATAGTAGGTCTCGTATATCACAACGAGTCGATATGGACTCGCAGCGGGTCGATTTACTTATTGGGGATAGGATGACTCTCCAGGAGACAATATGGATGGTAGAGGAGGAGGCCTATGCTTCCTGAGAGGCTTGGGCTCACTCGATAGGATTGAGTCAACGATCTCATTCAGGAGTTCAAAATCCATCATGTCTTGTGTATGACCAACTACGAGTACCATCTCCACGGCACCCCCAGACACAGATACAGGAATTTGAAAGCAGTACTTTCATTCAGACACATCATTAGGTACATGAGACTCGCTTTCCGATGTAGCAGGCTGAGTTAGCAGCGCTTCGAGAGACTAATCAAAGGTGTCAGGACCAGATGGTAGAGACTCTCCGAGTCATCAGAGATATGAGGCGAGAGATTGAGCGACTTTGAGGCTGTGTTGTTAAACACTAAAGGCAGCAGGCGAGAGCCAGACTGCACAGGACTTTAGGTAGGATTCCAGACCACCAGGATGCTTTTGGGGATGCCGACAGTCACATCTAGTGATTTATATTATTGTATCTTGCTAGGTCATTGTACAGGCATGTTAAGTAATAGGGGTTTTCCCCGATTAGCATAGCCTTAGTTAGATCTTTTGTAATTATTATTATGTGTACTCGAACAACTAAATTTATTTTCCCATATTTAGTTTTTTAAATTTCAAAAGTTATGAGTGATAGATGGATGTGTTTTAATTTGTACTATATACCTCTCTGGTGTTGATTATCTCACCTTTATACATTATTATTTCTGTCATTAACTCATGTTTTTGTCTTTTGTGATCTAGACAAATCATGGCACCTACAACCAGAAGAGGACCAAATACCTGTTAACCAACACCGACCAAAACAACATGACTCTAAAATCCATCAGTATGATATGAACAAGCTCTTTTATGACTCCACTATTGGGAGTTTGGGAAAGCCACAGTTCGACATGGGGATAATCGAAGGAAGAACGAGAAACTGCGCGCCCTTGTTTTTATGCTGACTTCATGAAGTGTCAACCTTTGAACTTCAAGGGGACTGAAGGCGTGGTCGGTTTAACTCGGTGGATTGAAAAGATGGAGTCAGTTTTCAATATCAGTGGTTGTGCTATTGAGAATCAAGTAAAGTTTGCCACCTGCACTCTGTTAGGTGCTGCTTTGACTTGGTGGAATGGTCAGATAAGAACCTTAGGTCCAGAGGCATTGACAATGGGATTGGGAAGTACTCAAGAAAAAGATGATGGACAAGTATTGTCCGCAGGGTGAAATCAAGAAATTAGAAATTGAGTTGTGGAACCTAAAGGTCAAGGGAAACGATGTTCCAACATACACTGAACGTTTCCAAGAGTTAACCCTGATATGTACCAAGTTTGTTGCCAACGAAACCGAGAAGGTTGACAAATACATCAGTGGACTTCCTGACAACATTTATGGGAACGTCAAGTCTGCCAGACCCAAGACGTTAGATGAGACTATTGAGTTGGCCAATGACTTGATGGATCAAAAACTACGCACCTACGCGGAAAGGCAATCTGACAACAAAAGGAAGGCTGACGATTCGTCCAGAAACAACCATGGTCACCAGCAACAACCCTTCAAGAGGCAAAATGTAGCCAAGGCCTACAATATGGGGACAAGTGAAAGGAAGCCTTATGGGGGATCTCTGCCCAAATGCACCAAGTGCCATCTTCACCATAATGGCCCGTGCACCCAGCGGTGCCACAAGTGCAACAAAATAGGGCACTTTGCTCGCGATTGCAGGAATACTGGTAACACAAATGTTGCTAACACTCAGAAGGGCAATGGGGCAGCTCCCAAAGGAAATGGTTGTTTTGGAGTGTGGAGCACACAGGTATATCAAGAGAGATTATCCTAAGTTGAAGAATATACAAGATGGAGATTAGGAATGCACAGGATGGGTTTATGCAGTTGGAAGGCAAAAAAAAGAGGGGGAAATGCATGGGAAACCCTGATGCCATATCGTATGGTTCTTGTCCTCTTAAATAACCACTACTGAATCTTTTTAATCAGAACTGGTGCCCGATAGAAGCTTTTATATCCATACTGCATTTACGTGCCTTGATAAAAATCGCCCCAACTCCATTAGATATAGTTATGAGGTCGTATTAGCTGATGGGAAATAGTCGGGATAGACACTATTATACGAGGTTTGCATCTTTACAATTTCTATGACCATACGTTAACATGATCTAATGCCCGTAGAACCTGGGTTGTTTCGATGGGTCATTATCGGTATGGACTGTTAAGATGATGTCCGAGTGATCGTGTGCGTTGTTGGTTTTGATTGATGAGAAACCTTGTTATAACTTCCCTACGGGAAATTTGAAACTTGACTTTTTTGTGCAATTGAAAGTAGCAACACGGTGGAGAGAATCCGGTGTGACAGTTATCCATGTTCAAAAGCTATGAGTACATGGCCAAAGGATGCCAGGTACTTTTTAACTACAGATATACCGCCTAAGGAAAGAGGAGGACAAGTCGGAGTTAAAACTGATATAACGGAAGTACCATCTCCGAGATTTTTACTGAAGTATTTCCTGAGGACTTGCCAGGTCTTCCTCTAGCTCGACCAGTGGAATTCCAAATCGACTTAATTCCAGGAGCCGCACCCGTAGCTCGAGCACCGTATAGGTTGCTAACCACCACCCCCTGTACTAGTATACCGCAAACCCACCCCTCCATCGAAATGAGGAATTATCTGAACAATTTACAGGAACTTTCTGACAAGGGATTCATAATGTCTAGTTCCTCAACCTTGGGGAGCCCGGTCTTATTGTCAACAAAAGAAGGATGGGACGTTCAGGATGTGCATCGACTTACCGTGTTGTTAAATAAAATGACAGTAAAGGAATCGTTATCACTCCCTGTCGATCGAGATTAGTTTGATCCAAATTCAAGGATACAATATTTATTCGAAGATAGATCTGAGATCGGGATATCACCAGCTTAGAGTACGAGAACAAGACATTTTAAAGACGGCATTCCGAACTCGGTATGGTCATTACGAGTTCCAAGTTATGCCATTCGGACTGAAAACAACACCTGCGGTATCACGGACCATATGAACCGACTGTGTGCAAGCCTTACTTAGATTAATTCATTAAATTGTCTTCATCGAGGGACATACTTATTTATTCAAAGGATGAGAAAGAGCACGAAGAACATCTTAAGGCAATTTTGGAATTGCTTAAGAAGGAGCAGTTATATGCTAAGTTTTCAAAATGCGAGTTTTGGATCCCGAAGGTACAATTCCTCGGTCACGTCATTGATAGCAGAGGCATACATGTAGTTCCTAGCCAAGTTAGTAATCTCATCAAAGATTTGGGCATCTCCTAAGACTCACTAAATACGCCAATTTTTAGGTCTTGTTGGTTACTATCGAAGGTTCATTGAAGGATTTTCGAAGATTGCTAAGTCAATGAAGAAACTTACTTAGAAAGGAATCAAGTTCGACTGGGGAGAAAAGGAAGAGAACGCTTTTCAGTTAATAAAGCAGAACTGTGCAGTGCACCAATTATGGCTTTACCTGAGGGGAGCGAAGACTTTGTGGTCTACTGTGTGCGTCACACAAAGGGTTTTGGTGCTTGTACTAATGCAGAGGGGAGAAGGTGATTGGCTATGCTTCTAGACAAACTAAAAGTGCAATGAGAGAACTACACCACTCATGATTTAGAACTTGGGTCAGGTAGATGTTTGCCTAAAGATATGAAGACACTATCTATACGGATAACAGATTGCACCATGTTCAACGACCATAAAGTCTACAAACATTCTCGATCAGAAGGAGGCTTAACACGAGATAAACGTTGTTGGCTTAGAATTAAATACGTGACTACGATTGTGATATTCGTTATCATCCCGGGAAAGCAAACGTAGTGGCCGATGCACTGAGCCGTAAGGAACGGACTGAGCCATTGCTAGTTCGAGCCTTAGTTATGAAAATTAGTTTGGATCTCCCCAAACGAATATTAGAAGCTCAGATCGAAGCCCAGAAACCAGAGAATCTCGTGAATGAAGACGTAGGCGGTATTAATCCGAGGGATTATTCCCAAATTGGAACCTCGTACCGATGGAACTAATGTTTACACGGGCAGGAGTTGGGTTACCTTGGTCTTAGAGACTTAGATTGTGATTATGCATGAATCCCACAATTCGTAATATTAATCAATCCCGTGGTTCCGAAAAATGTACCAAGATGTGTAATAACTATATTTGGTGGCCAAACACAGAAGGCTCGACATCGCCAAGTACCACTTTGGCAACTGCCTGACATGGCAAGGGGTCAGGCGTAGATCTAAGGCCATGGGGATTTGCTGTACAACCAGAATACCGAGTGGAAGTGGATAATATCATGAGGGATTTATCCCAACACTTCTAGATAGTCACAGGTTTCGACACCTCTGGGGGTTGTTGTGGAATCGACTTACAAAATATGCTCACATCTACCAATAAGGGAGAATGGTACGTTAGACAAAATATTGGAAGGTTGTACTTGAACATGGTAGTGGCAAGACATGGGATACTTGCCTCAATTATCTGTGATCGTGACGAAAGATTACACTTCAAATTTATGGGAGATCATTTCAGAAAGATTTTGGGTAAGATATTAGTTTGAGCACTGCGTATAATCCAGAACTCTAACGGCCACGAGTGAAGAGAACCATTCAAACTCTACAGGCCATGCTACGTGCTTGCACGTGATCGATTTGGCAAAGGATGTTGGTTAAGCATTTGCCATTGGCCGAGTTTTCATACAACAACAGTTATCACGCTTGCATAAAGGCCGCCCCTTATGAGGCACTGTATGGGCGAAAATGTCGATCACCGGTGTACTGGGCTAAGGTTGGGGAAGCCCAACTGACTGGTCCAGAATTAATCCAAGAAACAACATAAAAGATCGTCCTGATCAAGCAAAGGATGCAAGCTGCTCAGGATCGACAAAAGAGCTACGCCAATCGGAAGTGAAAGCCGATGGAGTTCGAGGTTGGGGACAAAGTTATGCTCAAGGTCTCACCTTGGAAAGGGGTCGTACGATTCGGTAAACAGGGCAAGCTGAACCCGAGATATGTCAGACTTTTCAAGGTGTTAGCAAAAGTGGGGAAAGTTGCCTACAGGCTAGAACTTCCTCAAAAGTTGAGCAGAGTTCACCATACTTTCCATGTGTCTAATTTGAAGAAATGTTACGCTGACAAACCTTTAGTCATGCCGTTAGAAGGAATTCTTGTTGACGATAAGCTCTTGTTTGTAGAAGATCCTGTTGAAATCATGGAACGGGAGATCAAACGATTGAAGCGAAGCCGGATACCATTGGTCAAGGTTTCGCGGAACTCTAGGCGGGGAACCTGAGTTTACCTGGGAACGTGAAAGATTCGTTTTTTTTAAACAAAAATACCACAGCTTTTTCACAAACGGCTTCAGTCGTCTGCTACAAGGTTCTTAAGCTTTGAGGACAAAGCTCGTTTAACGGGGCTTAGTCAATGTTCATTTAAGTATGTTACGCATTTACTTTTAATTTGCTTTGAGCTATATCGCGTCTAGACTAGAAATAAGAAATAATCTTTTAAGTAAATGGTCATCAATAAAATCTAAGGTTTAATTCACCAAGAAGAAATAATTATCAAGAGGATGATTATGTACTTTGCGTATTTTATTTTTATTGATCATGCAAAAGGGTTACGTATCGCAATAAAATACGTTTGAACACACCTCAGAAATACCTAAACTTATCTAGACTCAAACCAATACCCACTTTAAAAAAACTTAAACACAAAAGAATTTAATCAATTTTGTCATATAACCCACTAAGGCCCGGTTTAGTGGGTCCAAACAAGTAGGGAAATCTTTTAATGATCCTTACAAGTACTAGTACTTCCTCTAACTCATTAATTACTTGTTTCCTATTGCTCTCCTATTAGTCATTTAAACATGGTTAAGAAAGCCATTGTGCTCTTGATTTCCTTTGTTGCCGCGGAGGGACTAGGAACCAAACACACAAAATCCAGAAGATTTGCTAGCTATGCCATTCTTGTACATCTTGAGTGTAATTAAGAATGGACTAAGGTGGTTTAGTAAAACCATATGTTAGGCAATTGGAAAATCAAATACCAACCTCCTTAAGGCACAAACAAAATTTGGTTCGGCTATGTGGGTGGTTTATGATGGAACCAAGAGAGCTATATTGCTTCTCATCCTATAAATAATATTTCACTAGCTCACTTATCACATTTCAAAATCTTATATACTTTCATTCTCTCATTCGGATCACAAAACGCAACATACACTCCTATTTGTCATAATTTGAGAAACACGACCACTAGATAAGGGGATAATACAAACGATGCAAAAGGGGTCTATGTGCTAAGTGCTTGCACCATCACTTCCACTTTCTAATCTAAGAGCTATAGGACCCTTGTAAGTCCTTACGATACTTTGCAATTCCTTAGTTCAATTGTCGCTTGTAATTTCTAGACTTATGTCGCGAAAACTTATAGGGTTCAGCACCTTATATGTCATGTTATACTTGTGTGGTGATAAGACCTACATAAACGAATGTACAAAGTGGATTATGACATCTTGGGCTTAAGTGCCCTATTATATGAATAACGTAGCACCTAGACGTAAAAACAATATACATATAAACAATATATGGTTAAGAAAAAACTTACAGTGAACTTTCCTTGTATAACACGACCATGAAGACTAAGGAATGTTCGTAGGCAACCTTTTCTAGCGTATGAATATAGCGGAAAACAGACCCTTTGCAAAGCAAAATAGGCTAACATTTGGTATACTAGATCATTAACGGTGTTCTTAAGGGTACTTAGAACTCCTAAACGGGACACTATGGCTCGTTTAACCAACGCAGCCACACTCGGGCCCAAACAGGCCCATACAGTGGAGGAAGCTAGCTTATTAATAAGCTTCACGAGCTTATTAAGGTGACTACAAGCTTATGAAATTATATAGGCCCTCTATACCCTTTAATAACCAACGAAAACCTTAATGGGAACTTGGTACTAAGTTTAAGTAAAATGGTTGTTTGGGCCAAACGAGACCAATAAGCTTAAAATAAGGCTCATCCAAGCTTATCAATAAGCCAACAGCTTAAGCAAACTAAATAAGCTTAACGAATGGTATTTGTACTACCCAGAGATAACTATAACATTACCAGTAGTAACACATTATGGTACACCAGTACTAATGACAATATTATTCTACCAGGGTAACTAATATGTACCAGTAGTAATGACTATTTCTACGGTAGTAACCATTTTATATTTACTACCAGTACAAATAACAATATTATTCATACAAGGTGAGATGTAACTTAATTTGTACACAGTTAGTAATGACTTATCTACCTAGTAGTAACATTATATTATACTAGTATAATGACAATATTATTCTACCAGGAGTAACTAATATGCTACCAGTAGTAATGACTATATCTACCAGTAGTAACCATTATATTACTACCAGTACTAATGACAATATTATTCTACCAGGAGTAACTAATATGCTACCAGTAGTAATGACTATATCTACCAGTAGTAACTATAAGGATTGAGATCCTCTAAAGTTGAGATCAACATGACCCATCATGTTGTCTCACAACTAAAACAGCGGGACCTACAGAATAAGGGACCCACTATTTTGTATATGAAAGAACATGACCGGTCATGTTGATTTTAACTTGTGAGGATCTCAATCCTAACTATAAAGACCATTATTTATTTTGTTTTAACTTAAAGGCACAATATTAGTAAATATCAAAACTAAGAGGGTTTTTATTAAAGTGTAAATGTTTTTATTTATAAAACTAGGACACTAAAAGTGTAATATCTAGAAGCTTAAGGGTATATTTGTGATCAAAAGTGAAATAATAAAACGCTTAAAGAATCGGTCGAATATTAATATATTCAGACAATTAAACGGGTTTAATTTACGACTTAATAAATAAGTATATTTATTAAGAAAGTATATCCGTTTTCCCAAGAGCCATCAAACAATTTCAAATACATTAAACACGTACACCACCACACAAGTGATAACAGTATATATAAACTAGCAAATTATACATCGAGTCTTTAGCCTAAACTTGTAGACTAAGACTGGCCGTATTTACTTAGGTATTTGACGGTGTGGTTCATACTTGGATATCTATTATCAATTTCCAGAGGACTATTCACTCAGGTGAGTTCATAGCCCCATGTTTTACAATTATTTAAATAATTTACATCCTTGGGGTGAGAACATGCTTTGTTTTACAAATTGGACGCAAGTGTACATTTTATACAATGATTACGTGTTTGCCTAAGTAGCGATAACCCACTGAGCCCTTTATCATGAACTGTCAATTACTGGATTATGAGCGCGAATGTTATAGATAGATCTATTTGGGATTGACAATCCCCGTTCGAGTGATTAGCTATCACTGGGAACGAACGTATACCATGTCGAAATTGGGATGTTTCGGGTTAGAACATCTTTCACGGGCATTCATTGGCAATATATTGCATTCATACATGTCGAGCTTCAGTGTCATGAGCTTAGGAAAACGTGATCACTTTTTGTGATGTTTGCATGTGTTGCTAAATCATACACTTGGAAATCTTGCAGTCCTACTATTGATTTACATAAACTTATGAATTCACCAACATTATGTTGACGTTTTAAGCATGTTTTTCAGGTCAATAAGGCACGAGGTGCAACGATACATTGGAAGTCAATAATTGAAGAGTCAACACTTAAGATTTGGGGTCTTATTACATTTTGGGAAAATTGTTATAAACCGGAATCTTTATTTATATTGTTGAACAATTTGAAGCCACGGGCTTATGTAACAAACAAGCATTTTGTTAATCCAATGTATCTTTATTTTTCAAACGGCACGTTTAGTAGTCATTCTCAGAATCTTGTGCTATTGATCCATAAATGTAACGCCCTTGGATATTCAAACATTCCGCTGCGTGCTCAGATTTGAGGGTGTTACAACTATACCCTAAGGCTTCAGATTCATGAGCTAATGGCAATAATAAATATGTTTTCAATACCGGGTGTATATCAACGTAACCCAAATATCGCATTTGCATTCAAATTATATTACTTAAACCTATGGATTTCACTCAACCTTTGTGTTGACTTTTTAGCATGTTTTATCTCAGGTAACTAATGGCACGGAGTGGCGAGGACATGAAGATGGAAAAACCGTTATCATTTAAACTTTATTGTATAGATTTTGGAAACCTCTCGTTTGTAAAAACTCTGAAGAAATAATGAATGATAACTTATTTTCAAAAATGACTATTTTTGATTCGTTTTCTATGATTATGACTGTTGTACCTTGAAGTAATACCCCAGATTAGCTTCCGCTGCTATATGTAAAAATGGGGGTGTTACATCTCTTCAGCATCTTCTTCACAGACCTTAGGATCTTGAGAGATTAATGGATCAGTTGTGCAGATAGGTATTAGGATGTACTCTTGTTCAGGTTCTTTATTCTTTTCAGCTTGACCTGCAACAATGTTATCTCTTTTTCCTACAATACCATTAGTTTGATTTCCTGCAACAACTGGCGCATAGTTCATGGATTTTGACATAGAATCAACATCAAAAAGACTTAGAGTATGGTACATTTCCTACTGTCAAATTAGGTGCTATTTTCAAGGAAATCTAATGTTTGATGGTTCTCTTTAACTATCTTGGTCCCTCTTGTTAAATAACTTCATTGGCTTTGCTAACCTCCGTCTGTACCCAACAAATTTCAACTTCATCAGCTTTTCCATCAAACTTTTCCTGATGATCCCTGGTATTTAAAGATCGTAACAGGGACACCCAAAGGTTTCTTGAAGTCTATCATTGGGGGTTCTTTTCACGATTAAGTTCATAAAGGTGTCATTGTATGAGCTTTTAATGACTAAGACCTTATTTTAGCACATTGGCAAGTAGTATAACTGCTTCAGCCCAAAGGGTGGTTGGTAACTTTGAGTCAACTAACATAGTTCTTACAGCCTCTATCAGTGTTCTATTCTTCTTCTCATCAACACCATTCTGCTGAGGAGTCCTAGCAACACTGAATTCCCTTTTAATCCCCTTTATTTCATAGAACTGATTCATTATACTATTTTTGAACCCAGTTCCATTGTCACATCTGATAACTTTTACTTTATGGTCTAGTTGATTTTCTATTTCTGTTATGAAGGTCTTTAAAATCCCACTTGTCTCATCTTTAGTGGCAAAAAAAATACCCAAAAAAATCTACTAAAGTCATCAGTGACAACTGGGCAATAAGACTTTTTCATTAAACTCTTAACATTTATAGGACCAAATAAATCCATATGAAGCACATATAAGGGTTTGCTGATTGAGTTCACAAGTTTGGCCTTATAGGAGGCTTTGTGTTGCTTTCCTTTCTGACAAGCAACACAAGAATGGTCATTTTCAAAAATCTTTGAAGGCAAACCTCTAACAAGGTTTCCCCTTACAAGTTTGTTCATGTTTTTAAAGTTTGTGTGACCAAGCCTCCTATGCCATAAATTAGATTCATCAATTATGGCATTAGCAAAGGGACAAGTTAAACCTCTAGTGGGAACAACACTCTTTAGGTCAACACTGTAAATGTTATCCTTTCTTGGAACTCTCAGCAAAACTTGACTTTCATCAAGTTGCTTAAAGTCAGAAGATAAGACAAGACATTCAGTGTCAGTTAAAAGAACTTTATTCTTATTTTTGTTATAAATTTGTGAACATGAAAGGTTTTACTTAAGTCCTTACCAAAAGTACACATTATCAAAATCTAATGTTCCTGTTTTGATTTTACCTTTTCCAGAAATTTGACCTTTACCATCTCCAAAGGAAACAAATCCACCATCATAATCTTCATACTCAGTAAGATAGCATTTGTTTCTAGTCATGTGCCTTGAGCAACCACTATCAATAACTCCTTTTTCCTTGTACTCTTTCTGTTGTGGGTTGCCTTGCACATAAAATAAGAGAATTAGACTGTTATTGGGGATTCAACCATTATAGACTTGGATCTGCCGAGTTGCATCAATGTAAGTGAGTTTCTTTGAAAAGTATTGTGATGCACTACTCATTTTTGGCTTTTCCAAACCCAGCATGCTAAGGCCTTAACAGCATTAGCCCTTTTTCCCTTGTTTTCACTTACTACTTCTCTATCCCTAGCGGTAGTATCTTTTACCTTGACAGTATTAACCTTTTTATTGAAAATACTGTTCTTGTTTATGTTAAATGGCCTTGTGACTTGTGAATACCCCTTTTGTAAGCATTTGATATTGATCTTGGATGATTCATAGTTGGTTTTGTGACAGCAGTATTAATTGTCTGACAGGCAAGTATTAACACTTGCACCAGCATATTCATTATTTTGCCTGCCCGTGTTAGTACTGCTGTGGAACTAATTTTCTATTAGGAGTCGAGGGTGAGTCATTTTTATTAAAAAAGTTCTTTTGATTCACCCTACTTGATTGTTCCACAGCTGGTTCTTATAAACCTTTTTATCACACACATAATTGAAGATGCTCAAACTACCAACAAATAAAACCAGATTTATTATTCATTTTAAAGGTCACTTCCTAGTCTTTTAGGAATAAGATTGTTCCAGGTTTCTTTGGTTCCCTCTGTAGATTCGTGTTTGTTTTGTTTAGGTGTTTCTACTTCTTTACTGTTTCCCTAGCAACTTAACAAATTTATCTTTTCTGATGCTCGGTCTTCCAGTTTTATCCTTAAACATTAGGTATAATTTCTACCTCACTATCATCATCAGAATTCTAATCCTCAATGACTGGAGGTCTAAAGTTGTTCTTCCTAACTGTTTTCGGTTCTACTGCATAGCCATTACTTTTTACATCAGCAAACTCATGATTTGACTCAACTTTCTTAACATTACTAGGTGTAACAACAATAGTAACATCTATATTCTCACTTTTAACTATTTCATACATTATAAACGTTATATCAGGTTTGGAGGGGAATGAATGTTCCTATATAAGGTGGGGGAAATGCATGATTATCCTTTATCAGTTTTGGACTTATAATACTCCTGATTTTCATAACATCTCTGTTGAATATTCAAACTTTTGACTGCAGGAGAAGCTGAGTCTGAAGAAGTGCATTATATCCTAGTCAGTTTTAAAACTTGAAGGACTACTGACTTTCCAGCTAAATTGTTCATAGGATTTAGTTGAATTTGAAACTTCTCTAATGTTAGTTTTAACTCATCTCTCTTTTTTCTGCTCTTTTCCATTTCTTTTTGTTTTCAAACTAAGCATAATCTCTTTGTTTAACTTAAAGGTTTAAACATTAATGCTCTCTTTCAAACACAACCTCATTTTTCTTATAGTGTGCTAGTCTAGCTTCTACTGATTCTAAACCTGCTTTCATTAAGAATACTAAATTAAATTGAGACTTTTTGTAATCTGAAGACAAACTATCATATTATTCTTTGAGAGTAGCATAAGCTTTTTACACATGATTTGGAACATGAATTACCTCAGATTCTGAAAACAGGAAGGAACTTCCTAAAGATGTAAATTACCATTATTGCAGAGTTTTTGTTTTTTTAGTCGGATTGCTCTTCTTCAGCTTGGTAGCTCCAATCATACCCTCCAATTCCATCTTGAGCAACCAAGGCATTTTCAGTGGGAGTTTCCACTGTCACAGTTCTTCTATTATTCTCTTTTCCTCTTTTCTCCTGATTCCTTGGAAGTCTACATTCTCTTGCAAAGTGACCATTTTTATGATAATTGTAACATTCCACTTTAGATCCGTTAAAATCCATTCTCTTATAACCATTTACATCTAACTTCCTGCCGATCATTCTTGATGAATCTCCTAGCATCTAATTGTCAGCATGCGCCCATTTCCCATTGTTAAAATCCATTTCTTTCTAGGTCATCAGGATTAAAATTGTTCTAGATCCTCTGTGAAAGTTGAGGAGAATGGGTCCCTGATAGCCAGAAAGCACAGATCATAGCATCACTAAGATTATCTCCAGATGTAGGATTACTTTGAGTATGAGCAGCACTAACTCCATAAGCAGTGTTATATGCTTCATTTGTGTTGTTGTTGCTGTTAGTGCTGTTGGAGGACACAAAATCCACATTTTGTGAATTTTGTCTTGTGTTTGTTGATCCTGTAAGTTCAGGTTCATAAATCTTTAAGTTGTTGTACAAGTCATCCAAACTGATGGTTTCTATTTCCTCTTTTGTTCCTCCAGATCAAAGCATGAGTCTTCCATTCAAATGGAAGACTTCTCAACAGTTTTAAGTTCATGTCCTCTTGTGAAATAACTTCGCCTGATCTCAACTGAACTTGATAGTTTTTGCAAACTATCAAAACGGTTGAAATCTATTGTTTTGAACTCTAGTCCTGCAAGTTCTCATATTGTTTCTTGAGTAGAGTTCTCTAAACTTTCTTGGATTCCTTGTTTCCTCCATACCTTTCTCCTATGGCCTTCCATGAGTAATTTTGCTCTTGATTCAGAATGGGAACTTCAGTTGATCCTTATTTGGGAGTGCCATCAACAGAGTTCCTCTAGCTTTCATCTCATTCCTTCTGTCCTGCTTTTCTTCTACAGAAGTGGGTTCATATTCCTGCTCAACTTCTCCAACAGTTCTCTTCAGTACTTTGTTACCATTCAGAATTACTTCCCAGAGAGAGTAATCAATCATCAGAAAGTATTATCCTTATTAACCATAGATCATATTCTTCTGGGTTAAGGATAGGGAGTCTTGCAGTCAGAGTTGTAGAAATAGTTCTTGCCTCCATCTTGTCACTAGGAATTAGATCTAGTATGTGTTATTTGTTTCTTCTTATTTAAAGCTTCACAACAAGCTCTAATACCACTTGTTGATCCCCAATGAACAGATCTTGATGTAAGGTTTAGTATCCTTGGATAAATCCAAAAGTACTAAGACTGAAACTTTGAGGGTATGATTTAAACTATGCGGAATCTAGTTTATACCACTAAGAAGAATAAAGAAAAAGTATGTTTGATACACAGAAATACAACCAAAACAATAAGCTCTAATATATTAATACGAACACTCTTTGATAGTGTTAGGGTTTACAACCTTGAAGCTATGAAAAACTATAAAAGACTAATATGATGTGATCTATGCCTTATGGTTCCTTTTATACACCAAGGAAACCATAATGGGCTTACAAAAACATGTATAATGATAATGCATATCTATTCCTAATTTAACTCATGCATATCATAATAGCAGTACTAACTATACATGACTAGCAACACTACCTATTAACTAACAGTATTAACTATATTGGCAGTACTAACAATGTACTAACAGTACTAATGACTTAGACTGTTTTCACGAATCTTCATCAGCAGCATCAACTTTGAACTAGCAGTGGTAAATTAGTACCAGCAGTAGTAACTCATAATTCTTAACAGGGAGAGAGTTCAATTATTGATGCAAGGCACCTCTTTGACTAAGCAAGAAAGAGAGTGTAAACTGTATGATGCATTTGATAAGTTTACTCACATCAAAGGGGAATCACTTCATAAGTATTACTTGAGATTCACTCAGCTGATTAGTGACATGAACATTTACAACATGAAAATGGAGTAATTTCAAGTTAATACCAAGTTCTTAAATAGTCTTCCACCTGAATGGGGTAAGTTTGTGACTAATGTAAAGCTCGTAAAAGATTTGCATACTACCAACTTTGATCAGCTTCATGCATATCTTGAACAACACAAACTTCATGCAAATGAAGTATGTCTTTTGCGTGAACGCATTCAAGATCCACTTGCATTTGTTGCAAATTAGCAGATGACACCACCTCACTTCAACACTTATCAGTCTTTATACAACAATCCTCAGCTTCAACAATAGTTTCCACCATCTTAATATGGATCAATTCATCCCACTCAACATTACTCATCTAATTATCCATCACAACCTCAATTCAATCATTCATCCGTTCCACCATCATATCCATATCAGTCTCAAATGAATCATGAAACATCATCTATTCCACAAATTGCTTATTAATCACCTCAAATTTCAACATAACCTATGACTGAGTTACCTCTTGTGGACTCGGGTCTTGTTGTTCCTATATTCTCTCCAGGAGATGATCCAATTGCTTGTCTCAACAAGGCAATGGCTTTTCTAACAGTTGTAACTTCCTCAAGGTTCCCCTTAACCAATAATCAACTTAGAACTTCCTCGAATCCAAGAAACCAAGCCATTATTCAAGATGGCAGGGTCATAGTGCAACAAGTTTAGGGGAGACAAGGTCAAAGTTATTCTGGTACTGGTTATAAGAGTAATGCTACTAGTTCTGGGGGAAACAATGCTAGTGGACATGCAAGGGTTGTTAAATGCTACAACTATCAAGGTGAAGGACATATGGCTAGGCAATGCACTCAGCCTAAGCGACCAAGAAATACAGCATGGTATAAGGAAAAACAACATTAGCTGAAACTCAAGAAGCTGGACAAATTTTGGATGAAGAGAAACTCGCATTTCTTGCAGATCCAGGGGTTCTAGATGGTCAAGCTTTTCAGATAATCATTCCAAACAATGCTGCTTTTCAGACTGAGGATCTTGATACTTATGATTCTGACTGTGATGATCTCTCGAATGCACAAGCGGTTCTCATGGCTAACATTTCCAACTTTGGTTCTGACGTTATCTCAGAGGTACCTCATTCTGAAACCTATCTTAATGATATGGAAAATCAAAGTGTGCATGCAATGCAGGATTTTGAACAACCACCAACTGTGGATTTTACAAATAATGAGATACATAGTGATAGCAATATCATTCCGTACTCTCAATATTTGCAAGAAACACAACATGCAAATGTTCAAGATACTCATTTGCAGGCACAACAAGATTCAATGATTTTAACTATAATAGAACAAATGTCGGAACAAATGATTAATCATGTAAATAATTGGGAAAAGGCTTATAAGGAATAGAATAATGAATCAGTAACCGCGGAACTAGAAAGATATAAAGAACGAGTCAAAAGTTTTGAACAATGTCTTAATATTGATTTAAGCATTCGTGAAAAAATGATTGATTCTCAAATGGATGATATGATTAAAGAGAAGCTTGCGCTGAAAGAACAAGTTGACTCACTTGAGCAAAATCTTTCTAAACAAATCAAAGAAAAGGAATGTTTATTGCAAACATTCAATGTTTTCAAAAGTGAATCCAAAGAAAAGGAAGATAAATATATGGAAAACGAAATTGATTTGGAAAAGAAGATAAAGGAACTTGATAATATTCTTTTTAAAGTGGGTCAATCTGCTCAAAGAGTGCACATGTTAACAAAGCCTCAAGATTTTTATGATAATATATACAAACAAGCTCTAGGTTATCAGAATTCGTTTCATCTTAAGAAAGCTCAGCGGATTAAACCAACCTTGTATGATGGTATTGTTATTTCTGATAAACATGTTGCTATGCCTGTGATTGATGATGAGGAAACATTGATTTTGGAAGAAGAGAGTCGATCAAAAATGTCTGAAAAAGAAAAGGATCCAGAGGCCATTAAACAAAACATTTCTCATAAACCTATTGATTATGAAAAATTAAATAGTCTATCTGATGATTTTGGGAAACATTTTACTCCACAACAAGAATTGTCGGTTGAACAAGCGTTCTGGTTGCGTATGTCCAATCCTACCAGTAAACCTTCTGATGCATCCCCTGTCAAAATAGAAGCTCCTGGGGAACTTCCTAAGGTTAGCTTGGTGAATGAAAGCCTTAAAAAGCTTAAATTTCACCTTGCCAGATTTGACAATGTGGTGAAGATAAGGACTACACCTGATGCTCGTACAGAAGGTGAATGGGGGTTTGAACATACAAAAGCTTTTTTTAACAATGAAATTATTCCATTTCTAATTTCTTTAAAATACATCTTTAATGTGTTTGTTAAAGATCTTCTAAATGAGATAATGGAAGTTCAGACAATTTTTAACCAAATGGACGTTGTTGTTCAAAAGTCTTCGGTTGACAAAAAATGTTTGGAAATTACTAAGAAGGAATTACTTTTGGAAAATGATCGACTCTTACAACAAATCATGTCTCAAGATGTTCTTTTAACTGTGATGAATTCTATGTCTTTGATTGGTGAATCTGTGCATATGGATAGAAAGCGAAATGAATCTTGTGATAAGTGTTCCAATCTTGAGGCTGAGCTTTTGAAATCACAATATGTGCATAATGATCTTTTGAAAAGTCACTCACAACTTGAAAAACATTGTATTTCTCTTGAATTGTCAATACAAATGAATCAAGAAATTTTTCAAAAAGATGAATCTTGTAATAATCAAAATGCTCTTGAAATTCCAGAATTTTTTAAAAATAATGATTTGAAAGCTCAGCTACAAGACAAAGACACTACCATTTGTAAGTTGAAGGATATTATAAAATCAATGAGAGAAAAGTCCAAGGACGAGAATGTCAATTATGATTATTGTGATATAGAGACCAAAATGTGGAACTGGAGAATAGTGTGGCAAAACTTATTTCGGAAAACGAGCGTCATATGTAATAAAATTAATCATGTGAAACAAGTTTTTAAAGAGTAGTTTAGCTCAATCAAAAGGACATGTGTTCGTACTAAATAATATTGTGACTCTTTAATTGATAAACTGAACTTAAAATTTGGTGAAAATGAGGATTTAAAAACTCAAATTCAAGATAAGGTTTTTCTGATAACATCATTGAAAAATGATTTACGAAAATTAAAAGGAAAAGAAATTATTGATATTGCTACACAAATACCATCTGCCAGCACTATTGTTCCAGGCATGTTCAAGCTAGACTTAGAACCTTTAGCTCCTAGGTTATTGCAAAATAGGGAAATTCATATAGAATACCTTAAGTATACTCAGGAATAAGCTGATATTCTTCGGGGAATAGTCAAACAAGCTAAAGCAAAACAACTTTATATAATGGGTTTAGACTTTGGCCTGTAACAATGCCCCAACGCATTCAGAGTTTACTTTGATATATGATTCAAGATACTGCCCTAAGCTATTAAACTTAATGAGACAAAAAGGTTGTTTGTCACGAACATCCCAAAAACAAGGTTAAGAAAGGTTAGGTTGCTAAACCTCATCACACCCTCAAGCTACATTAAACAGGTAGAGTCATCAAAAACGTCAGATTCTAACACACATGTGTTGTCTTCTACAGGATTGAAGTGTTCTACTAGTAAGTGCGGATCAAAGCCTACTGGCAATAAAAAGAATGATAGGATCTCTTGAATACCAAGTAGGAACATGAAGAATAAAGTAGCAACCTAACCTAGGAAAGATAATAAAAAGAATAGTGTTATTGAACGTATTCATGATGTTAATGTTAAGCATTCACTGTTAAATGTGAATTCTAAACCTATTGGTGCTACTTGTAAGAAATCTATATTTGACGGTGTTTATGATATGTGTCCTCTTGATTTTGTGGAAAATGTGAATAGACGTGCTAAATCTGCTAAGAAACATAAAAACAAAATATTTGGAAACCTACGGGTCATGTATTCACTAAGATGACTAATGGAACCAACAAGCAGAACTTCACTATAGTTATGTAATTTTGGCCTTTAACTAGATCACTTCTGCAACAGTAGTGCCAATCCTAAGAAAACCACTTCCGACTCAGTTGAAACACAAAAACCAGAGATTAAAGTTTATAGCAGGAAACCTAAAAAAGCAAAAAATGGTAGGTTTTGAAGTAAAAAACGTAAGATTGTAGAATCTAGAATACTAACCACTTGTCGGAACCCAATCATAACTTGGATTCCAATGCTACAGATATTCCTTCTTCTTCTTCTCTTGTCAGACATTAGTCCAGATTGGTACTCTGGTATCTACACTCAAGGATGTTCAAAACATATGACAGGAACCACTCTACCAACTCAGAACTTTTTAGTAAATTTCTGGGATACAGTTAGATTCGGAGACGACCAGTATTGCAAGAATTATTGGTGTAATGGTGAACTATCTCAGCTGGGAAATGTATACTATTTACAAGAGTAAACTAACGTCCGAAGGGCTGACATAATTTTTTTTTGTTGGTCAATTTTGCGGACGCGGATCTTGGAGTTGCATTTCAAAAAACACTTGCTTTATTCGTAATGATAGAAGGGTTAATCTACATTCGGATCCCAAGAACACAAATTTGTACATAATTCCTCTTTGATGACATACTTACAACATCTCCGATCTGTCTTCTATCAAAAGCGTCAAAGACTAAGAGCTGGTTATGGCACCGTCGGTTATCACATCTCAACTTTGATACTCTTAACAAGCTAGCTAAAGACGATCTTGCACGAGGCATTCCAAGGCTTAAATTTCAGAAAGATCATCTGTGTTCAGCATGTGCATTAGGTAAAAGCAAGACATCCCCTCATCAACACAAAGCTGAAAACACTAACTAGGAGAAATTATATCTTTTGCATATGGATTTGTGTGGCCCGATGCGTGTGGTGAGTATTAACAAGAAAAGGTTATCTTAGTGAATTGTCGACGATTACTCAAGCTCCTAAGGCCATCATCAAATGCAACAAAAATATTCAAGTTCGTTTGAATGCCACTGTCTATATTGTTCGAATAGATAATGAAACCGAATTTGTCAACCAGACACTTCATGAATTTTATGAAAATGTTGGCATTTCGCATCAAACATCTGTTGCCCGCACTCCTCAGTAGAACGACGTTGTCGAAAGGCCAAACTGAACTCTTGTAGAAGCTGCTCGTACAATGTTAATATTTTCTAAAGCACTATTATTTTTATGGGTCGAAGCAATCAATACAGCCTGTTACACCCAAAACCGTTCTTTAATCCGCCTTTGATACAACAAAACTCCATATGAGCTTATGCAAGATAAGAAACCGGATTTATTATTCTTTCATGTCTTTGGAGCACTCTGTTATCCTACCAATGACAATGACGACCTGGGTAAATTAGATGCAAAAGCTGACATTGGTATTTTTATTGGTTACGTGCCCGCAAAGAAAGCATTCAGAATCTACAACAAAAGAACTTGGAAAATTATAAAAACAATTCATGTGACATTCGATGAGCTGACAGCAATGGATTTTGAACAATTCAGTTCAGGACCCGGGCTTCATTCTATGACTCCTGCATCATCCAGTTCAGGACTCGTTCCAAACACTATTTCTCAACAACCTTGTATTCCACCAAACAGAGATGATTGGGATCACTTGTTTCAACCTATGTTTGATGAATACTTCAATCCTATATCAATTGCTATTTCTCCAGTTCCAGTCGCTGCTGCACCAAGAACTGTGGTTTTAGCCGATTCTCCTATGTCAACTTCCATTGACCAGGATGCTCCATCAATAAGTATTCCATCGACACAAGAACAATAACATTCTCCAAAAATTTCTCAAGGTTTTAAAGAATCACCAAAAACACTAATTTTTTGTGATGATCCACTTCATGAATCTCTTCATGTAGACTCGACTCCTCAAGGATCATCATCGAATGTGAGACAAACCCACACTCCATTTGAACACCTTGGTAAACAGACTAAGGATCATCTTATAGAAACGTGATTGACAATCCTTCTCGCTCTGTCTCTACGAGAAAGCAACTCTAAACTGACGCCATGTGGTGTTATTTTGATGCCTTCCTAACTTTTGTAGAACCAAAGAACTACAAACAAACAATGACCAAACTGTCATGGATCGATGCAATGCAAGAAGAAATTCATGAATTTCAAAGGCTACAAGTTTAGGAATTGGTGTCGTGTCTAGATAAAGTGTTATTAATCAAACTAAAATGGATTTATAAGGTCAATACGGATGAATTTGGCGGGGTACTAAAGAATAAGGCTAGACTAGTTGATCAAGGATTGAGGCAAGAAGAGGGAATCGATTTCGAGGAATCATTTGCACCGGTTGCTAGAATAGAGGCGATCCGTATATTCGTAGCAAATGCCGCTCATAAGAATATTACGATCTACCAAATGGACGTCAAAACGTCTTTCTTAAATGGCGAGCTCAAAGAAGAGGTCTACGTTTCTCAACCGGAATGATTTGTTGATCAGGACAACCCATCGCATGTGTACAAGCTGAAAAAGCCCATCTACTGTCTCAAACAAGCACCACGTGCATGGTACGACATGCTGTCAAGCTTCCTAATCTCACAACATTTCTCCAAAGGTGCAGTTGATCCAACACTCTTCACACAACAAGCTGGGAACGACTTATTACTGGTATAAATTTATGTTGACGATATAATATTTGCATCCACTAATACTGCCATGTGTAATAAGTTTGCTAATCAGATGACCACTAAGTTCATGATGTTAATGATGGGGCAGATGTCATTCTTTTTAGGATTACAAATTTCTCAAAGTCCCAGAGGCATCTTTATAAACCAATCTAAATATGCTTCTAAAATTGTTAAAAAATATGGTTTGCTTACTACTGATTCTGTCGACATACCCTTGGTAGAAAAAAAGTAAACTGGATGAAGATCTACAAGGGAAACAAGTTGATGCTACACTTTAACGTGGCATGATTGGATCCCTTATGTATCTTACATCCAGTAGACCTGACCTTATCTATGTAGTCTGCTTATGTGCTTGGTATCAGGCAAAGCCTACCGAAAGCACTTACAAGCGATAAAACGGATCATTCAATACCTTAAGGGAACCATTAATGTGGGTCTCTGGTACTCGAAGGATACCGGTATATCTCTAACAGCATATGCAGATGCAGACCACGTGGGGTGTCAAGACACTAGATGTAGTACATCGGGAAGCGCTCAGTTCTTAGGTGACAAACTTGTTATTTGGTCGTCCAAGAAGCAAAAGTGCACGGCAATCTCGAGTACAGGGGCTAAATATATTGCCTTATCTAGGTGTTGTGCTCAAATCCTATGGATACGCTCACAGCTAACAGATTATGGCTTTCAATTCAATAAGATTCCTCTGTACTGCGACAACAAAAGTGCGATTGCCTTAATCTGCAACAATGTTCAACACTCAAGAGCCAAGCACATCGATGTTCGCTACCATTTCATAAAGGAGCAAGTGGAAAATAGAGTCGTGGAACTATACTTTATCCGGACTGAATACCAACTGGCTGACATCTTCACCAAACCCTTACCAAGAGAAAGATTCAACTTCTTGATTGAAAAGCTCGGTATGAGAAGCCCCATTTTTTTTTGTTTTCTCCCAGATACTTTGAATAGTATCGAGCAGAGGAAACAGATAAATGGATGTTGGTAGTTATATCCTGTATCATTGTACATTAAAGAAATAATACATAAAAACAAAAAAAAAAAAAAAAAAAAAAAAAAAGAAAACAAAAAACATAAAAACACAAAAATATTTTTCTTTTATATAAATTTTTCAAAAAGAAAATAAAAAATTAAAAAATTAGAAAAATATAAAAATATGTATCTCTGGCATGTCTTCTGAAAATCGATAACATTTACGGTCTTAGAAATGTCATTTAATAATGATACGAGGTTGTAAATGAAGTTCGAGCAGAAGTTCAAAAGCTTTCAAAACATGCAAAAAATGGCTTGCTATTATTTCAGATAGTAACCCGACCATCATCTTAAAGGCAAGTATTTCAAAAAGAAAACTTGACCTCTTAACGGAATTTATTCTCGGGCATGGTCTACTTTATGACCATGCAAAGGCTTGTGATTACTTTGCATCACAACCCGTTCTTCCTATATTCCACAAGCGTACGTGTCAGTGCGCTTATGTGTCAAAATACAAGAAATCTTATTTTTAGGGTGTTAATTTTCAAAAATAATATAATCATCTTCAGAAATTCATCAGAAAAAATCATTTTCAAAGATATTTGACCACTCAAACAACGACTACAACTCTTTAAATAGAAAACGGGTCATTGTTTAAGGGGGAGAGAATGTCAAATATCTTCTTCATAAAATCAGCTTGTGATAAAAGGAAACGGTTTTAAATAATAACGGGTGAATAATTAAAGGGGGGTTAATTAACTTTAACTCAATCGGACTGTATTTGTTATGTGTTTAATCCGTTAGGGGTATTATGGCAAAATGTGAGACTTATTCTTGATAACAAAACCTTAGGGGATAGTTTTGCCATTTGGGAAACTATACTTATGCCTTAGGAAATGTTTGATAGAAAATTAAATGTGTTATTAAACCTCAGGGGGCATTTATGTAAAAACACTAAAGTTTTAAACATAAACCTCCTTGCCCCGTCTCTTGTACACACACGAACACACACACTCTAAAACCTCCATTGTTGATCTTTCAAGTCCTCCAAGAACTTGCTCAATCTTTGTTTTAAGCTTAAGGTATACTTGTCCTAATGTTATAACTTCCATATATCAGACCTAATTGTGGGAATTTACTTGAAAAAAACCCTTAAAATCGACCTAACTTGTGACACCTTAAAAAGTGGATGAATAGTTAAATTGATTGAGGGGTTTTGGTCCTATAGGGGTCTAGATGTTGTACCTATATTAGTTTTTAATGGGGATAAAGCATTCACATGTTGTGAGTAATTCTTGATGTCGAATTAGTTGAAAATGGGCAAGAACTTGTAAAAGTTCATGGGTTTGGGTTTAGAACTGCTTAAGTGATTGTTTGTGTGTATTTGAGTGTTGTTTATCATGCCTATATGTTAAAATCTTGAATGCATTGGATTTTCGAGTGTATGAGAGTCGAATGAGTCAAAAGAAAAGATTTTGGTGGTTAATTCATGTGGTGAATGTGTTAGAATGATTCAATGATGTTAAGTGATCATGTTTAAGTGATTATTAATGCTTGAAAAAGGTGTAAAGTGTTGGTGTAAAATTTGTATAGGCGAACTATACATCCCTATATAGGTGAACTATACACTTCAATTAACACATGCGAACTATACGTTTGTATTAACACAGGCGAATAATACACTTTTACTTAGGCGAACTATACGTTCATTTTAACACAGGCAAAATATACACATTAAATTAACACATGCGAACTATACATACAAAAAACACAGGCGAACTATACATACAGGTTTAACACAGGCGAATTATACACGCTCTATAGGCGAACTATACATGATTTTTTCTAGAAGAACTAATCTTGTTGTCTTGGTAATCTAATCTTAATAACCAAATCTAAGTATAATTAAACCTTAACTTATCACTTAGTGATTAATTTAGGTCTAGATTTTCCTTAGAAATCTTTAGTGTTTGCCTTGATTTCCATAAATTGCCTATAGTTAGTGTGTTATTTGATTATGTGTTTCTCCTTGTCTCATGTGTGTTAATGTTATGCCTTGTATCTGTGTGTGCATAACTCCTTGTGTAAATCAGTCTTGAATTGTCTTTTAGTGATATATATATATATATATATATATATATATATATATATATATATATATTTGCTTGTCTATGAACTGTATGTGACACATCTTAGCAGAATCATGTCTTCCATCATTACTCAAAAAGCAAAACTTGATCTTGAACTTGTTCCCAAGGAGAAAAGACTAGAGATTGGGAAATGCAATGGAAGACTCAATCCTGGAAATATCCAAAGAGAGCCCACATTTCAAGTTGTTCTAGATGCTCTGGCTCTCACTCCATGCTACTATGCATTTCTCATCACTGCAGATGTTCCAGAAGTCTACATGCATCAGTTCTAGGATTCTGTTTACAAGCATGACACTTTATACAGATTCAAGTTGGACAAAAGGAAGAGATTCAAACTCAATCTGGAAGTCTTCAGAGATATCTTCAAGATCTGCCCTAGAGTATAGGGTCAAGACTTTGATACAATTCCTACTGATGAAGAAATTGTGTATTTCTTAAGAGATCTTGGTCACACTGAGGAAATCTATTCACTCAATGATGTTGTTGTTGATCAGATGCATCAACCTTGGAGAACGTTTGCTGCTCTCATTAACAGGAGTTTATCTGGAAAGACATCTAGTCTTGACAAGCTTCGTCTCTCCAGAGCACAAATCCTTTGGGGTATGTACCATCAGAAGAATGTGGACTATGTTGAACTACTTTGGGAAGACTTCATTTACCAGATTGACAACAAAACCTACAAAAAGCAAGAGAAGATGTACTACCTTCGATTCACCAAAGTTATCATTCATCACTTCCTTACTCAAGACAAGACACTCTCCTGTAGAAACAAGATCGGAATGCACACCTCCAAGGATGACTATTTGATTAACACTTTAAGATTTGTCTCTGCAAAAGAAGAAACTCAAGTCTATGGTGCTATACTTCCTGATTCCTTGACCAGTCTTGAGATGAAGGAAACCAAAGCATACAATACTTACATTGGTTTTGCCTCAGGAGCTAAACCTCCTAAAAAGGCGTGAAAGTTCAAGAAGCCAGCCTCTCCTAAACTCACTACTGTCCTAGTTTTAACTGAAGAACCTACGGGAAAGTCAAAGAGAGTAAAGAGACCTGCAAAGAAGACTACTAAAGCTCCAACAAGAGGTGTTGTTATTAGAGAAACTCCTGAGATACCAGTGTCTAAGAAGAAGGAAAAGGTGGATGTTACTCGAGGCAAAGGAATTGAATTACTCTCTCAAGTGGCTTTAACTGAAGATGCTCAATTTGAAGAAGTTCAAAAGAAGAGTATGAGGGATTTTCACAAGACTCATCCAAGTGGATCTGGTACAGTTACCAAAACTGCTCCAAGTGCTGCCAAAATCAAACGTTCTGTTACAAGTGAAGGAATTGGTGTTAAACCAGGGGTTCCTGATGTGACAGAAGAAGAATCATCTGAAAGTGAAGTTGAATCTTGGGGAAATGATGAAGATGATAGCAACAATGAACAAGAGTCAAGTAGTGAAGATAGTGATCAAAAGGATGATAGTGATGATGACAAAACCCAATCAGACAATGAAAATGAGTCGAATTCCGAACATGAAACTGATGAGAATGAATCAGGTTCCAAATCTGATCAAGACAAAAATGAAGAAGATGAAGATGATGAAGAAGAAGTGAAGGACGAACTTGTTAAAACCCCGTCTAATGATTTTGATGATGAAGATGAAACAAAGTTTACTGATAAAGCAGAAGGTGATGAAGATGAAGAGATGGATTACACTACTAGTCAGTTATACGACGATGTGGATATAAGGCTGAATGAACCAGTTGATACTGATAAAGAGTTTGTTCAAGAGGAGGGTACCGATGCTGCAATGACTAACGTTCAACAAGGGAATGAAAATCTAGAGATCTTACAAGTCATAGAAGATGCTCATGTGACACTTTCTACTGTTCCACAAAAGACTGAAGTCCCAGTTATCAGCTCTTCTCATTTATCTGACTTGGCGGCTAAATTCTTAAACTTCTCAGATATTCCCCATACAGATGCTGAAATTGTTTCTCTAATGGATGTTCACATCCATCATGAAGTACCAAGCTAGCAAACACCCACACTCCTTACAGTACCAGTCTCGGTTATCTCTGATTCTTCGCCATTATTCTCCACTGTCATACCACAATCTTTACCATCCTTCACTTCTCCACCAAAACAATCAATACCAACACCACCACCAACTGAAGCTACGAATCCTCAATCTGCACTTCCCAATTTTGCATCCATTTTCCAATTCAACAATAGAGTCACAACATTAGAACAAGAAGTTGCTGAGCTAAAAAAGGATCCTCTCCACACTCAAGTGACAGCTTTAGTTGATGATCATCTAGATGCAAGACTGGGAACAACCAAGGATGAATTCATGAACTTCCTTTCGGGGTCACTAACTACAAGGATCACAGAACAAGTTCAGAATCAACTGCCTCAGATTCTGACAGAGGAAGTGTCTAACTTTGCCCCCCCCAGTAATCCAAAAGATGGTTCAAGAGTCATGTTGGAAATTATATTTGAGTTGATAAGACAAAACAAGAATGAAACTAAAGGACTAAAATTGTCATTCAAGAATTCTACAAGCTGGTGGAGAATTATTGAAGATTTAGTCAAAGATATCAAATTATAAAGATATCAAAAGATCTCCTTATGAAGAAAGAAGATAACAGAAGATCAAGTTAAATATTTAAAAGATTTATGTTTATCTCTTTGTAAAACCTATTATCTCTAGTATATAAAGAGATACAGGTTATAGGTTTTAGGCATCCAGAAAAGTGTGTGTTCTCAATGAGAGTCGACTAAAGAAAACGTGTGTGTGTACACGTTTGTATAGTTAGTAGTAGACGTCTATCTAGAGTTTAGCCTCAAGGTAATCAAGGTTTTCCTTGATCCCTGTTATAGTTCATTGATGTAACCGTATTATCTTGATCAAATAATATTGGGGCTGTGGTGAATGTTTGGTAAAACCTTGTTATGATAATATTGATTCTATGTTTGAATATTCCGCCTATGTTATCATTATCCTAGATTAAAGTTCTAATCAAACTAGAGCTACAACGATCTATAGGTTTTCACAATTGGTATCAGAGCCTCGTGGCTCTCGATCTAGGATCTACAAGATGTATTGATGTCGAATCTATGAAGTAAGAGTAGTCATGTTCTCTGTTTTTGGTGTTTGGTTTAATTCATTCGATATTTTTGATGAATCTTATGTCTATTGATAAGTTCAGCGAGTCTAGTTTCCAGAAAATCCAGCCTCGAAAGTTTTTTAATGTTGGAAGTCAATCGAATGTTGGTTACACTAAAAAGTTGTCAGATAAGTAAATACGGGTCAGATTTGTTCTGTTTGTGAGTGGTTTAAAACTCATATTAAAAAGTGGAATTAAGCTTAGCCCTTCTACAGTAGTTAAGTTTCATATGTCTATGGATAATCCTGTAAAAATTAGCCTCTGAAAGCATGTCTAAGTATGGTAGTTAGAGTGATATATTTTGGTGTGCAATCAGATCCGAATTAGGACAATTTTTTGAAGTTTGTATTTTTATTTGAGGTAGTTACAACATCTAAGTAATACTGGGAATCACAGAGTAGATATTATACTCATAAATGTATGAACAAGGGTGATTTTGTTGGGTTATAATTTATGGAGGTCATTTAAAGTAGGGTCGTGGGTACGTAAAGAGACTAAAATGCTTACAATTGCTAGTTAACTTGTAAGTAGCTAGTGTAAGTGTTTAGTTAGATGGTTAAGGTTTGGACATGGTGTCAGGGTGAACCCATGATGGTTAACTAAACCATTATACACTCCATCATATGTTGTGTTACATGGACCATAGTACTGTTAGCTGGTCGCGTGTAAGTGTTTATTTTTTTGTTATAGTTGTGTTGTAGAGATATTGAAGCTGCGTTTGAGTATATCAGGTGGAGTTTCACAGGTCTCATTTTACTATGTTTTCTTGGGATGGAAGTGATGCAAAATATGTTTCAAAAATGTTTTGATTATGTGATTATATGGTTCAAGTTACACATGGACATTTAAAGTAGATATTATTTGTTATGTGTTGCATCGTGTATGATGTTTTGATTGGTCTTCTCGCCGACTTTGTGGGTAGAGGTTTCGCCCTACTTGGTATGGATTTAGGTATGAAACCTATCTTGTGTGCGGTACCTAGTACCAAGTGTCTGGGATTGAGATTTCTTCCTCTCCATGACTATGTTTGTATGCATTGGGATCGGGGACACGTTCCGTCCAATTGAGATTCTTTAGTTCAGTACGAATGCTAGCATGTATAATTAGCAGCTTATTTTCTGCCATGTTTTGTATTTTTTATTTATCACTCGGTAATTATTTGAAATCTTGATTTGGTGTCGTAAAACCATATGATCTTTCTCACCAAGTGTTTGTGTTGACGTTTTTAAGCATCATTTTCAGGTGAGCGTTATGAAGGTGTTGAAGTAAATAAAAGTGGCTAGAGAGACCATTAGGCTGCATTGGAAGTTCCCAGTTGATTTCGTTTCGTATTTTGTTGCATGAATTCTTGAATGATTTTATTAGGTTTGTGAGACATTGTCTTTGTATTTATGAGACCCCTTTTTCATTAATACAAGGTACCATTCTTTTGTTTTCGATATTATTGTCATGACACATCGTGTCTCTTATTTTAGTTACGCATGTAGTGATTCTCTATTGTTGACACCATTGTGTTGTGATGATATCCATGATGTTACGCCTCGTGTTTTCGCCTTGGCGGGGTGTGACAGATTAGTATCAAAGCCTTTGGTTATAAAGAAGTAGGTGGTTGAGCCTCTAGGACTATAAACACTTAGGAGGTCCTGCATATAGATGCATTTCTAGGGACTAAGTGTTTAGTATTATTAATCTCTGATACTTTTCCCCTAATTATAATAAGCTTTTTTTATCTTTCTTTTGTCTAACTTTTATTTAGCGATTTTTGTTCTACTATTATTTAGTATAGTTTTATAATCATTTCATTACTATTTATAGCTATGTTCTCCTTATCGTAAGAAGTTTTGTTGGGGAACCATTTTACCTAATTGGACTTAGAGCGCTATAGAGATACAAAGAGGAGCAATTGAGAAGTAGGCCTACTTATGGAACTAAAAGAAGATAGGGTAGTTGATCGTCTTGTCGAAAGCTCGTAGTAGGTATGGACACGCAGAGTCAGGTGACTCTTATGAGGCAAAGTCAACCCAAGCGAGGCCCGCATAAGTTTTATTGTGTCTTTTACCTCGTCACGATACTATTGATTATTTCTTTTGGATATTTCGTATTTTGGAGGCGCTGCGAGACTTTCGTTCCTTTATGTCGTTTCAATTTTATCTTTATATAAGTAAGTATTTCTTTGATGGAGCATCCTTTCTGTGTTATATTGACGGTGGTTTAAGATGTGCAATGTGGTATATGTGCTTATAGGTGTGTTAATCTTGAGAGGTGTAATCTTTGATAGTAAGTATCGTGTGAAGGATGCAATTTATAAATTATTGGTGGTAAACATAATTATAAAGGCATCACACACGTAGACTTTGTGACCCATGATTGCATTAATCGGTGTTTGCTTGTTAGTCGGTAGTGTAAGATGTTATATTATGTGCGGTTGCATTATGTATAGTTATGAAGTTAGTAAGTTTCCACTTCTATCTACCGCTTGCGGATACCCCTGCATATTGTATGATGTTGCATTGGTCTTCACCTACTTTGTGGGTAAGAGGTTTCGCCTACTTGGTGTGGGTATGAACCTGTTTGTGTGCGGATACGGTACCAAGAGTCTGGGATTTGAGGATTTCATTCCTCTCCATGACTATTTTTGTTGCATTGGATCGGGGACACGTTCCGTCCAGTTGAGATTCTTAGTTGCATGAATGCTAGCATGTATAATAGCCAGCTTAATTGTCCTGCCATGTTTTGTTTTTTTATATAATCACAGTAATTGATTTAAATCTTGTATTGGTGTCGTAAAACCTATGACTCTCACCAACCGTTGTGTTGACGTTTTAAGCATCATTTTTAGGTGAGCGTTATGAAGGTGTTGAAGTAAATAAAAGTGGCTAGAGAGACCATTAGGCTGCATTGGAAGTTCCCAGTTGATTTCATTTCGTATTTTGTTGCATGAATTCTTGAATGATTTTATTAGGTTTGTGAGACATTGTCTTTGTATTGATGAGACCCCTTTTTCATTAATAAAAGGTGCCGTTCTTTTATTTTCGGTATTGTCATGACACATCGTGTCTCTTATATTAGTTATGCATGTAGTGATTCTCTATTGTTAACACCATTGTGTTGTGATGATATCCATGATGTTACGCCTCATGTTTCTGCCTTGGCGGGGTGTGACACGTGGTTATTACAACCGTATTCGACGAAGTGACAAAGCAACTTTCATCCATACATGTTGATTATCACTAACCCTTTCATGCAGGTAATCCCGATGGTCGCAACTATTGAATCAAGACAAGTCAAGATTCAAAGCCACATGCTCATACTTGACCGACAAAATTAAAGACATCATGAAAGCTCAAGTACATATTTCAAGACTTTCGCTACTCTGATACCGTACGTCTTTCTTGAAGTGACTAAGTATTAAAGTCAAAGAATTTCAAAGAAGTTTCCGTCACTCTGATACCGAACGTCTTTCTCGAAGTGACGAAGTGTTATAGTTAAAGAGTTTCAAGATAGATGTCATATTAAAGCTTTCAATACAAAGTAACAACAAAAGTATGAGCATGTCGGTCTGAAGGTCACAAGTACACAAGGTAGCAAAAGATCACAAGATGATGATAAAAGATTATATTTGGCTGATGATCTCAAGATCACAAACAAGTTAAGACAAAGGAACAAGCTCCAGCCTAAAGTCAAAGATCACTACATCATGTTCACAAGATGAAGTCAAAGAAATCAAAGTTGCGAGCAAGACTGGAAGGACCAAATAGTATGATAGGTTTAAGTTTTTTGTAAAATGGAGTGACCTCCCTTAGGGGGAGATTGTTAGGAATACGAAAGTATTGGTCACTTCCATAAATATCGTTAGATAGCTCGTTAAGTAATATTTGGAAACTAAATAGGCTAGTTTAGGAAAAGCAAGCTACGGCCTAATTGGATTGTATAATACCCTTTCCATGCTATGGAAAGGAGGTTAGTTGTTTCATTTTTCTCACATAGTTTATACATTATTCTCTTTCACTTTCTCCTCACTCTGATGCAATCCTCCCACTATCTTTAGATTTCTTCATACTTATATGTTTTTTTAAGGATTACTTATATTCTACACTATGAATCCCGAGCCACGAATCCGTAGCAAAAGAGAAGGGTCAACCCGCCATGGCTGCAAATCTAATTACTTACCTGCCAGGATACGAATAACCTCGACTCTACACGCTTTGTTAACTACATACACAGGTAAACCGAATTTTCCCCAATTAACTAAATCCAATCGGTATGACACGTAACCCTAATTAATACAATAGTAACCCTAGCCCTACTTAGCAGAACAATTGAACAAAAACTTAAATCGAAATAAAAAAATTACTAACCCTAAAGTAACAACAATCGTAACAACCCCAGAAAAACAAAGCCCCCATAGAATGCCATCATATCTGTCAAGAACGAAACCTTAACAACCGTGACAATCCCACGACAAAATCAACCCGTGTAATCAGTATGTTAGAGAGAGCATGAGATGATCGATACAGAAAGAATTAGTGATGTTGATAGGTGTAAAATACACTTATCCGTTAACACCAAAAATGACCCTAAATGACTAAAAACATACTTAAAATGGCAAAAATATACTTGTTTTTGTGTTTTGTGTGTGCAGGTCGGATATATAAAATCACAAGGAAAAACCGTCAAACTCGGACACCGAGAAACGGAAGAGTGTTGCCAAGAGCCGGAGCAAGCCAAGGAAAGTCAACTCTCAGTCAACTATGGTCAACCTTCAGTCAAAATTGGTCAAACCCTGGTCAACAAAAGTCAACCATAAAAAGACAAAACCCTAAAATATTCCAAATCAGTCCCTTAAGTTTCAAAAAGTTTCACAAATAGTCCCTAAGGCCTAATAGGCCCTTAATTACCCTTTAAACCCTACCCGGATCATAAGCCCAAAACAAAGCCCAAAACCCTAAAGCCCATTTCCCTTTTATTAAAACCACAGGGACCATTTCTGTCATTTAAAAGTCCCTTTACACTAAGCTTTTATTAAAAACAAAAAGAAGGAATAAAACTTGCCTTTAACCCCAAAGTTATACTTTTTTACCCGCTTCAGTTAAAAATATGGCGGGAAAGAAGTTACACTATTTATCCATCGTCCCAACTTACCCGCCAGTCAAAATCAAAGGGGTTTTCCAAATTGAAGGGTACAATGGTTAATTCAAGAGGTCTCCTACATGATGGCAAGGATAAATTTGTAATCTCAAGGCACTAATTGGTTCATTCAAAGTAATTAAGCCACGTGGATGAGTTAAAGTACAAGAGGAAGCTAAGATTTGCATTGATTTCACTCACACAACAAGCACAAGAGCATCACACGGCATGCCACGCTTGGCATCCGTTGTCGAATCCAAGACTTGATCAACGGCCACAAATGAAACCCCATTGATTGATGGAATGTTAAGGCTATGATTGCAGGAGAGTATGGGAAAGAAGGAACGCCCTAGTGGTCTCTAGGCTGCTAGCTTTTAAAGGCCTCACTCAACACATATGCGCAGCTTCTTTGTCACTTTTTCACCTAGTTTAGCTTTTAGATTTTTAATAGTTTATTGTAATTTTCTTTTAAAATCAGTTGTAATTTTCCTTTCAAGTTATGTAATCAAGTTTTATATTAATGAAATTAAGTTTTTATCTTTAAAAAAATCTTCATTAGCTTTTGTTTACTAATCTTCCCTTTTCAATTGATAAGTTTCTGTCTAATAAGCTCATAATAAGCTCAATAGCTCTCATAAGTCTTTAAGCTTATGATTGAGTTTAAACATACCTTAATTCTACACTTAATCTAAAATCAGGGAATAACCTTTAAGACTTTGGACTTTTAAAGCTTTTGGAAGAGAAGCCTATCATGGAAGGGCTTCTATGGACTTTACTAGCTTATCCTTATGGATAAGCTAGAGCTTGTAGCTGCTTAATTAAACTTAGATTCTGTTTAGCTGAAGCTTAAAGTAAGTTTTTAGTTAATTTCTTATGTTCTTTAATATTTAGTTTAATTGGTGCTTATTAGTATAGATTTGCTTAATTGCTTAAACTAGTTGCTTATTTGTGCTTTTTATCATCTCTTGTGCTTATTAATCCTGTCTTGAAATCTATTTTTAGCTATAGAATATTAGATCATAGGTTTTCTTCATTTTGTCATAAAAATCATAAAAACCAAAAATATTAGCTTAAATTAGTATAGCTTACTGATAATGGCTTATTGAATTCCTAAGATTGTTTGTTAAGCTTATTTTAAGATAATTGTTATCTGGTAATCAAATTAAGTTCAATAGATTTCAAATTTACTAGTTTAAAATAAATCTGTCATGTATAAAGGGGTGTTTGGAATAGTATGCTTTGACCTCCTAAAGTCAAAATGATTTGATAAAAGATTTTGATATAGCTTTGAATTAGTCTAAAATGGATAGTTTAGTTGTTTTCTCAAGTTAGATTTTAAAAATATAAAAGTTCAAGCTCACTTTGGAGTGTTCCTGCACCAGGGGACTTTTTCACTTTTCTTTGCTTGCTTAAATTTTGATCCAAGCCTCTTAAGCTTGGTAAGGGTTGCATTGTGTTCAAACACACTCAAATAGAGAGTGTAATGCAGGTTGTCCCCAAAGAACACCTACATTGGTGTTTTACCCTTTACCAAGTGCATCAGCAGTAGTAACTGAAGTTACTACTGCTGTCCTTTTAAGTCTCAATCAAGCTAAGTGTTATTAGGACTTAGGATCTTAAATTCAGTAGGTTTATAGATTACACATAGCTTAATATAGATTAAAGCTTATTTTTCATTTTCTAACTTTTTATCTTAGGTAAATCAGCTCTAAAAGTCATCAAAAATCTTTAAAAATCAAAAACAGTAGTAACTAGTTTTAGGATTTATTCTTAGATTACTAGCTTATAGCTTAGGATTTTATAACTTGGATTCTTAGCTTATATATAGGTTAAATAGTTTTCAAAATCTTAGGGATTAGTTTAGCTTATTATGCATTTTAGCTTATAGAATTTTTGACCCTTTGATTTCTATTCCTGAGTTTGCTGTTTTAAATCCTAGATATAGAAGTCTTGTAGTGTTTTTAGCTTAAGTATCTTATTAGATTCAGCTACTGCATTTCATAGGGATTCTAGGTCAGTTTTCAAAGCTTGTGCAAGCTTATAAGTCCAAACAAGCTAAAGTGAGCTCAAAAGCTCACTTTCTGTGAACAGTGATCTCATAGGCTCTTAGAGAGCTTATTTCTCACTTTGAGCTTATGCTCCATTTATTAAAAATGCTTAAAATTGAGTCCTTTATAAGTTCCTGCTTTTAGAATTTAAAAAAAATAAAAAATGCAAAAAGGGTGTTAGCCAACCTGGAACCCACGACCTCCCTCTCATAACACTAACGTTTTAACACTTGTGCTACAATAGCTCATCCGTGAGCTATTGTACACTTTAATCCTTTATCCTTTCTTTGGGCCTTAAACCCATAAGCAATCCGTAGCTGTTCCAGCTTATTTTAAGGCTTATGTGTTTAGCTTTTTCGTAGTTATTATTTTTCTTAAGTTCCTGTTAGCATTTAGGATTTTCCTTGAATTTTTGAGAATTTTTCATATAGTAGATTATTTTTAATAATTTTTCTTAGGATTTAATTTTTGAAAAGTCATAAAAATAGAAAAAAGTTTTATAAAAATTTAAAAAAATAGTTTTTAGTTTTATAAAAAGTACCTTTAGGATTACATTCAGAAAAATCATTTTCAACACTTTTAGATTTTAATCTTCATTTTTAAGCCTTTATTTTTTAATTTTAAAAATAGGATTTTTATTTTTAAAAATAGTTTTCTGAGTTTTTATGTTATTTTAGACTTTTCTAAGTTTAAAAATCATTTTTCTAAATTTTTAGGATTTAATTTGCTATTTTTTAGGATTTAATTAGATTAAAATAGTTTTTAAATCATAATAAATTCAAAAATAATCAAAAAAAAATTTTTCTTTTTCCTAAAATTTTCTTTTGTCCTATTCTAGGTTTAAAATTTAGTTTGCATTTTTAAGAGTTAGTTTTGCCTTAATGGCTTAATTGTCGCATTTTATTTGTTCTCATTATTTGTTTAATTGTTTTTTTTAGTTGCTTTAATTCAGTAGCAATAGATAATCAAATCAATCTTTACTCATTCAAATCATAATCCAAGCTAAAGCGTGGTTTCAATTTCGCAAGTCGTTGGGAAAACGACTCGGGTGATCATACTTCCCGGTTAAATATACGTATTATATATTATATATATATCTTTTAGAGTGAGCTTTTCTTAAGGGAGACTTTAGGAAAGTTCTTAATTGCTCTTTTGGAATATTATATATTATTATATATTTTATTGTGTATAAACTCTACATAAACTGCATTTTAGAATGGCGAGCTGAAAGAAGAAGTCTACGTCAGTCAACCCGAGGGCTTTGTTGATCTAGATCACCCTACTCACGTCTATCGTCTGAAGAAGGCTCTTTATGGAATAAATCAGGCTCCACGGGTGTGGTATAACACCTTATTAAGGTTTCTTCTAGATCACATGTTCTCTAAGGGTGTAGTGGATCCTACGTTATTCACCCGGAAAACAAGCAAACATATTCTTCTTGTTCAAATTTACGTAGATGATAGTATTTTTGCCTCGATTGATCCTAAATGCTGTGACATATTTTCCAAAGAGATGATTTCAAAATTTCAGATGTCAATGATAGGACAAATGTCGTTTTTCTTAGGATTACAAGTTTCTCAAAGTCCCGGAGGTATCTTTATTAATCAATCAAAATATGCTCTCAAAACTTTAACTAAATATGGAATGGATACGTATGACCTTGTAGATACACCAATGGTTGATAGATCAAAACTGGATGAGGACCCCTTAGGGATTCCGGTTGACCAGACTCGGTTTTGAGGAATGATTGGCTCATTAATGTACCTCACTGCCAGTAGACCAGACCTTGTATTCATCGTGTGCATGTGTGCTAGGTATCAAACTAAGCCTACCAAAAAGTACCTTGAGGCAATTAAGCGGGTCTTTCGGTACCAAAGCACCATTAACTAGCGTCTTTGGTATGCGAAGGACACCGTTATGGCACTAGCGGCCTATGCAGACGTTGACCATGCAGGTTGTTGATTCGTGTAAGTTGCCCAAGATATAAGGAGAAATACTCTGGAAGTGCTTTGCTCAGTTTCGTGGAGACAAATTAGTGACTGGTCTCAAAAAAGCAGAAAAGCACTGACTATCGACAACACAGATGCTGAATCATTGCCATGTACTAGATGTGTCGCTCAGATACTTTGAATGAGTCACAGCTAACGGACTAACGCTTTTGCATTACATAACATAACCTCTGTATTGTGACAACAAAAGTGATATCGCTCTCTGCTGCAACAATGTCCAGCACTCCCGGTCAAAGCACATCGACATACGTCACCATTTCATAAGAGAGCAAGTCGAGAATGGCGTGGTTGAACTTTATTTTGTGACAACGGATTATCAGCTTGCGAACATATTCACAAAAGCATTACCAAGAGAGCGGTTCAAATTTCTACTCCCGCGACTTGGTATGAAGAGTACGACTCCAGAAACCTTTAAACGTCTTCAAGAAGGGGATGATAAGTAAAGGATGGTCTTTATGTATCCTATGTCTATATTTAAAAACAAAAAGAAAAATACAAAAATATAAAACCTACAAAAACCATAAAAATTAGAAAAATAGAAAATACCAAAAATATTTTTAAGACATGTCTTTTGAAATTCAATAATATTTACGGACCTAGAAATGTCATTCAATAATGACACGGGTCTTTAAATAAAGTTCGAGCATAAGTTTTCAAACTTAAAAACATGTCCATTCATGCCTTACATTTTATTTTTCCAACTATACCCCTTTTTAATCTGAGGAAAGATGTCGCCAAAAGACAAGCTGTTCCTAACAACGTTTAATTACTTTTCCCAGGCATGGATTACTTTATATCCATGCATCATGAGAATAATGTACGTTTCAGTGCATTTTTCTTCTTACGAAAGAGAAGTCTTCCTTTTTATATAACCAAATAATTTTTTCTTAATTGATTGTTCAAAATTATTTGTGTTAACCACGGTGGAATAAGTGTTGTTTACAATTAATCAGTTTGTGCATTTACAATAAAATTTTCAACTCAAACAACGACTACATCTCTTTAAATAGAAAACGGGTCATTGTTTGAGGGGGAGAGTGATTTCAAAATTTATCTAATTAACCGGATTTCCAAAAACATCTCACATCTAACGGAAAATGTTTTTGTATTTAAAAGGGGTTACAATTTGAGGGGAAGTTAATTAATTTTAACTTAAAAGACCTAAATTGTCAATTGTTATAAAGTTTAGGGGCTTAAATGCAATTTTGCTATGTGTTTCCTTGCTTTTATAAACAATAGGGACTAAATCTGCTATTTCCCAAACTTAGTTAACCTTAGAAATACATTAATCCAAAAAATAAAAGAAGTTAGATAACCTAAGGACCAAAACTGCCAAATTGAAACTTAGAAGTATAAAAGCCGGCGGTTTGCTTAAACTAGTCAAACGTCTAAAATCTTGGTCAAACTATGCCACACACATACACTCGCAAACCGCCACCTTTAATTCGCCACCATCCATTAATTGATTTCCCGTGTCCCTCTTGCTAAGGTATTACTTGAACTTCGTTCTGTGTCCTTAGATCTAAATGTGAGTGAAAGGAATCGAATTAAAATGCATTAAAACGTATAGAATCTCTAGATATTAGACCTAGGGTTTCAAAAAATTAAAATGTAGTTTGGAAGTTGTAATTGAATGGTGGGATATGTACGGTTAGGGTTGACTTTAACACAATCTATAATCTTGTCAGGATGTTGTTCAAACTCATTTGTGTGATACGATTGATTTCTCAATCGTTTTTGATCGAATTCACATAGGGTGTTTGAAATTGTGTTTTTGTTTCTGGGATTGATTTATTAGGTTGAGATAATGAAACTTTGAGACTTAGTTGAGATCCTTTTTAATATATTACATGAATTGTTGATTTTCACATATAGTTTGACTTTCAAAAGTCAAACAACGGTTTGCTGTTGTTGTAATCAGTGCGTATGCTTTTGTATGTTAGTATAAAGTTATTTTTGAGTAGCAAAGCAAGTTTGCATGCCCCCTTAAGGTTCTTAAAGGTGTCGTGGCTTTAAATGGTAACGTAAGGCTCTAATCTGATGTAATGTGAAGATAAGGATGTTAATAAATGCTTGTTAGGTGATAAAAATGATCTAGGATGCCTTGGATTGTGTTTGGATTAGCCAAAACTGTTAGAAAAATTGAATCTGAAATAGTGTTCTAAGCAGCGGTCTAGCCATAGTTCTTGATAACGGTTTGCAATAAAATCAAGAATAAGCGGTTTGCTTGTTACTATATGTAGCGGTTTGCTAGATTTTCCATGCAGCGGTTTGCTTATGTTTGTATGTAGCGGTTTGATATATTTCTTAATATTTTAATAAAGCAGGGAAACTGTTGCTTAGCAGCGGTTTGGTCAAATTTTCATTTATTATTAAAATATTCGAACCTCTATTTTGATTTTTTCTAAAAATGGCGGCGGTTTGATTAAATATGATTTAAATATTCATAACTGTTTGGTCAAGGCAGTTTGATTAAAAATAATTAAAATATTCATAGCGGTTTGGTTGAAGCGGGTTGATTAAAAATGATTAAAAGATTCATAACGGTTTGGTTAAAGCGGTTTGATTAAATAACATTAAAATATTCGTAGCGGTTTGGTCGTAGCGATTTAAGGAATATATTATTTTAGTCATGGCGTTTTTGTGGTTTCCCCACTTCGGTTGACCTCAAACCCACCATGTTGGCGGTTTTTGAAACCTGCTACATGGAGGTTTACCTAAACCACCACATGGTGGTTTGGTAAACTGCTGGGCAGCGGTTTGGGCCAATCTTATAACTTGGCCCATTAAGCCCATTACCACCTTAAAAAAAGAGTGCCCATTTTTAAAAGTGCCACAATTACATAACTAACTCCCATTCCGAAGAAAGGTTACTTAAATTGAGCATGAATCGAATACTTTCTGGGACCTTGAAAGCCAAGGAGGTTGACCAATGTTGACAGTGCAGAGAGGGGTGGTGGAATAGGACTTATGTCCAATTACCAAGTGGGAATACAAGTGTGTAATAGCACTCATCAAACGCTAGAATGAGTAGTAAGTCCTGTGGGGCGGTCTATATCTGTTGATGCAGACTCGTGGAATGGCAAGATTCAAAACTCATGGCTAATATTGTCTTCTAACATTAATTATCTGTCATTTTTTCTATCTTGTTTGATTATTTGTCATCAATGTGCCGATGCACTGCGTTGGCTTGACGAGATATTCCTATTCCTGCCCATCGGAAACCAAGTATCTGATGATCTACGTTGTGCGGTCGCCGACCCAACCATAGGCCCACTTCATCAATTTACTGGTATTTGGCATAGAGCAATCTTCTCTTGGATCTATAAAGTTGCAAAAGAACCCTATCTTTTGCATTTCTGTCGACATTCTCTCTAGAATACTAATTTCTTCAGAGCATTCAATGCATCAACAAATGTTCCATCTATCTACATACAACAGTTCTGGAATACTCTGACACAAGAAGCAAAGTCTGGTGTATACAGTTTCTAGTTGGATGAACAGTGGTTTCCTCTTAATGCTGACCTTCTCCGCGAGGCCTTGGAAATTACCCCTGTAGACCCAGCCCATCCTTTTGTGTCCCCCCTACGGGTGAACAGGTTATGGATTTTGTTAATGAACTGGGCTACCCAGAGGTAATTCACTTTGTTTCCAAGATGCATGTGAATAATCTTTATCAGCCATGGAGAGCTATGCTTACTTTGATCAACCAATGCTTAACCAGCAAGACTTCTGGAAGTAACAAACGCAGATACCCTATTCTTTAAATGCTGTGGGGTATTGTCACAAGATTGAATGTTGATTATGCAGAGCTTTTATGGGAAGAGTTTGTGCAGGGGATTCAGACTTTCTTTTCTCATCGGGCTAGTCTTAGTATTCCTTCCAAGAAGTCAACTCCTCATGTTATTCCTTACTTCCGGTTCACAAAGATGATAATTTATTATTTAGGGAGCAGACATAACATTCACAGAAGACCTGAGTCGCCTATGCATGTTACAGGTGATGATTTTCCTCTTGTTAATCTTAAGTTCGTCCCCAAAGGTAAAAAAGATGAAGTGTTTGGAATGCCTTATAACAACCCGCAATTTTCATCAATGTAATTATCCATTTATTAAATTAGATGCACTGTAATATCCATCTATTATATATATACCCACCTTTTACAGGACCAATTTTGCTTCTCTATCTAATATATGCAACGTAACTTGCATCTCCTAAATAAACTGATACCCCAACCCCCCACCTCCCCCCCCCCTCCCAAGCTTCACGCAACCTCTACAATGCCATCATATCTATGTTTTATATCAATGTAAACATACCTAATATGTCAAGTCAATATCTTAATATCATTTTACCAAGTACATTATCCATTTAACGTACTTTTCAAAACGTTATTTCAAAACAAGCATTAAATGTGTAACGATTTAATATCAAAGCCCCTAATATATGTAAGTCGCTACATATAAAATGAATGTACAAGCCTTTAAAGCATGTGTACAAGTATCATAGCACAACATTTGAATATCTTTTTACCTCCGTAAATCAAGTTACAACTTATCCAAAGCACAATGTACAAGTCAATAATGAGAATGAATCAAATTAGTCATTTTATCCTCCTAAATCCTTTGGTTTCCTATACGAATCACTTTAGTACATCAGGTACAACACTTTATGCATTACTTTAAACCTTAAACCTAAACCCTAATTCATCCTAAACCCTAATCTAAAACCTTAAACCCTAAAAACAAAACCCTAAACCCTAATTTCACTTTCAACTAAAAACTAAACCCTAAATCTAAAACTAAGCCCTAAACCTTAATCCTAAGCCCTAATCTCAGTCCTAACACTAATCCTAAACCTTAATCTATCCTAAATTCTAACCCTAACTCAATCTAAAAGTCAAAAACCCTAACCCAAAAGCAAAACAAACTCGGCACCCC
>BQNB010015711.1:0-5000 GCA_026074375.1 Tanacetum coccineum | reverse complement strand
TCTCATATCCTGTATAAAAACTGAAAGGTATATATCTAGGAGATCCGTCTTTCTTCTTATCTTTCAGAATGTGTATCGATTACCGGGAGTTGAATAAACTTACCATAAAGAATCGTTACCCATTACCCAGGATCGATGACTTATTTGACCAACTTCAAGGTTCGAGTGTTTACTCAAAGATCGACTTGAGATCAGGTTATCATCAACTGAGAGTCAGGGATGAAGATATTCCCAAGACTGCTTTTAGAACAAGATACGAACATTATGAATTTCAAGTGATTCCATTTGGTTTAACTAACACTCCTGCTGTATTCATGGATCTCATGAATCGTGTGTGTAAACCATACTTGGATAAATTTGTGATAGTATTCATCGATGATATTCTCATCTACTCTCGTAACAAAGAAGAGCACGCAAATCATCTGAGAATAATCTTAGAATTACTCAAAAAGGAGAAATTATATGCCAAGTTCTCCAAATGTGATTTCTGGATTCATATCGTGCAATTTCTTGGACACTTAATTGATAATCAAGGACTTCATGTTGACCCCGCCAAGATTGAAGCAGTTAAGAATTAGACATCTCCTACTACACCCACAGAAATACATCAATTCTTAGGACTCGCCGGTTATTATCGGAGATTTATCAAAGATTTCTCAAAGATTGCAAAGTCTTTGACTGAATTAACCCAGAAAAACAAGAAGTATATCTGGGGCGAAGACCAAGAATCGGCTTTTCAACTACTAAAACAGAAGCTATGTGAAGCTCCAATCTTAGCATTACCAGAAGGAAATGACGATTTTGTTGTTTACTGTGATGCATCCCATCAAGGTCTGGGAGCGGTGTTAATGCAAAGAGAGAAGGTTATTGCATATGCATCCTGACAACTTAAGAGCAGAGTGTTCGCTCTTAAAATTTGGAGACACTATCTGTATGGCACCAAATGTACAGTGTTCACTAATCATAAAAGTCTTTAGCATTACCTTGATCAGAAAGAGTTGAACAGGAGACAACGCCGTTGGCTAGAATTGCTTGCAGATTACAATTGTGAAATTCGCTATCATCCTGGAAAGGCAAATATCGTAGCAGATGCCTTAAGCCGGAAGGAACAAATCAAACCACTCTGAGTTAGATCATTAGTTATGACCATTCATCCAAACTTACCCTCACAAATTCTCAAAGCTCAAACTGAAGCACTCAAAGAAGAAAACATCAAGGCTGAAAACTTACGAGGAATGGACAAATCATTTGAAATACATCCTGATGGAACTTGATGTATCAAGAATTGAAGTTGGTTACCACTCTTTGGTAATCTGAGAGACTTGATCATGCATGAGTCCCATAAATTAAAGTATTCCATTCACCCAGGTTCTGACAAGATGTATCAGGATCTAAAAAAACTCTATTGGTGTCCTAATATGAAGGCAATCATTATTGAGTATGTTGGCAAATGTTTAACATGCTTTAGAGTTAAAGCAGAATGTCAGAAGCCATACGACTTACTGGTACAACCGTAGATTCCTATGTGGAAGTGGGAGAGAATGACAATGGATTTCATCACAAAAACTACCAATACCTCAAAGACTATGACACAATCTGGGTCATTGTCGATCGCCTCACCAATCCACACATTTCAATACCACTTCCCGAGGACATGATAGTATGGAAACCCTTACAAGATTGTACATAAAGGAAATAGTCTCCCGGCATGGAGTGCCAATATCTATCATCTCGGATTGTGACAGTCATTTCACATCCAGATTCTAGCAATCATTACAAAGTGCTTTGGGTACTCATTAGGACAATGGAGTACGCATATCATCTGAAATCGTGGTCAAAGTGAAAGAACCATTCAAACACTCCAAATAATGCCTTCGAGCCGTGCTATAGATTTTGGAAAGATGGGAAAACACAGTACCATTAGTTGAATTTTCTTTACAATAAACAGTTACCATGCAGTATTAAGGCAGCGCCATTTAGAGCACTTTATGGTCGTAAGTGCTAGATCACTGTTTGTGGGCCGAAGTTAGTGTTGTTCAACTTACCGGTACCAGTTAATACATCTGTGAAACACTAAAAAGTTAGTGCAAATTCGACAACGCTTGCAAGTGCAAGAGACTGCAGAGAAGTTATTTTTACGATTTTAGACTGAAAGCCTTTAGAATTTCAAGTTGGAGATCATGTTATGTTAAAAGTGTCACCTTGTAAAGGCGTCATCCGATTCGGAAAACGAGAGAAAGCTTTACCCTCGGTACGTGGGACCTTTCAAAAATCCCTTGAACAGATTGGCCCAGTGACATATAACTTGTAGTTTCCTGAAGAGGCTCAGTAATATCCCACTGTACCTTTCCACGTTTAATCTAAAGAAATGCTTATCTGGACGAATCACATGTCTTTCCTTGATAGAGCTTTGACTCGATGATAAAACTCTATCTTTGTGGTTAGAACAGTTGAGATTATTGGATCGAGAAGCTCAAGCAACTGAAGCAATGTACGTATTCCTATAGTCATAAGTTAGTTGGAAACTCTATAGATGGACCAGTATTTACGTGGGTAACACGAGATCTTATTCTTGCCTAGTATAAACTTCTGTTTTCATACATCATCTTCGGCTTCTAACTTTTGAGCGCAGGTATTGTTTATTCAAAATATTACGAATCGAACCCCCCTGAATGACAACACAAAAATAAATGCTATCGCGGGCAGATCTACATCAATTAAAAATGAAACACCAAAAAAAAAAAAGTAATAAATAGGTAGAGAATTAAATCCCTTGATATAATTTAAATAAGTTAATACATTAAAAAGATATATAATTATAAAATACGCACCTATAATCAAGGAATAAAGGTCTAAATAACATACAAAAAACTTTTTTGGGGAGGAAAGGACGAGATTTCTTTTAAGGGAGGGAGACTATAAACACTCGTATTTTTCATTCAAGGTATTACCCATCTATTAAATTAGATGCATGTAATTATCCATCATAATTATATTGTACCACCTTTTATAGGGAAATTTTTTGCTTTATCTCATTATGCAACGTAACTTGCATCTCTAAAGTAAACGAGCTCACGCAACCTCCACCAATGCCATCTATATCTATGTTTATATCATGTAAACATCCTAATATGTCAAGTCTATCATTTTACCAAGTACATTCTCCATTTAACGTACCATTTACAACGTTATATCAAAACAAGCTTTAAACGTTAAACGTTTATATCAAAACCCTAATTATATGTAATGTATACATATAAACTGAATGTGCAAGTATTCAAAGCATGTGTACAAGTGTACAATGCACAACATTTGAAATATATTTTCCCTCTAAATCAATGTACAAGTCCTAAATACTCAATGTACAAAATCAACAATGCATGAATTCAAATAAGCTCATTTTTCACCGTTTTCATTCTAATTTCTTACCACTACTTTATCAAAAGGTACAACACTCAATGAACAACATCTAAACCCTAAACCTAAACCCTAAGTCATTCTAAAACCCTAAACCCTAAAACCCTAATTTCACTTTAAACCTAAAACTAAACCTTAAACCTTAAAACTAAGCCCTAAACCTTAATCCTAAACCCTAAACCTTAATACTAACACTAATCTTAAATCCTAAACTATCTTAAACCCTAACCCTAACTCGAATTAAAACCCTAACCCAAAATCAAACCAACCTGTCACCTTTTTTCTCTCATTTTGACCCATTTTAAACCTAAGCTAGCACCCTAGCACCTCAAGCCCCTCTATGACATCACAACCATGTCACCAAGCAACTTACAAGTACCTCTATCACCACCCTTAAGCACCAAGTCTTGCTTTGTTACCTACTTGTCCTCCTTTGTACCTGAATCCCTTCAAAACCCTTACACCTTTCAAATCTAGTTTCCTAGCTCTCAATACTCATCACTAGCCATTCCTTAGTCATCTATCTATAGCCCCTAACCCTTAGACACCAAGAAAACTTGGGCACCAAGGGTTTCAAGCCCTATATAAAGCCGAATCCATGCACCCTTTCAAATCACACCTCAAAATTCATCATATACAACAATGGAGTCTTAACTTAGACCAAGAAGGATCAAGTGAAGTCTCTAAGCTCAGAATATAAGCCAAGAATCAAGATAAAGGAACCCTTGAAGTCATTACTAGGCGTACGAACCCGAAAACCCTATTTCGACCTATTTTAGATCAAGTAAGCACAAAATCTTGTTCAATAAGCTTATAATCTTTATTAGAATGTTCATAATACTCTTAAGATCATATATAAACTCTTATTTGAAGCCTTGAATCCTCAAACGCATGTGTTTTTTTATTAAAACCCTAAAAATGACCCGTTTTAATTTTGTAGCTAACAAATCCTTTTTCTAAACTTTTGTTATGTTAGAACATCTTATTTTAGCTTATTCTAATAAGCTATAACCTGCAAATATCATTTGGAATCTTAAAATAAGCTTGCATGGCTTTTTAGACTTGATTTGTAAATTATTTCCATGCAAGGGGTATATATTGTAACTTTCTGAAATTTATAACTAGAGAGACTGAAAATGTCATTTTTCTAAAGTTAAAACTATAAGGACCTATCTTGCCACGTTTCAAAGTTAAAAGTTTAAATTATATATACTTTATATATAAAGGACTAAACTTGTAAAAGTTTATAAATCAAGGGTATATATTGCCATTTTTGCAAACTTAAAAATTTTAAATATACTATTTTTATATAAATTATAAAAATATATATTAATATTATAAAACTTGATTTTATTAAAACCCGACACATTTATTATTATTAATCACCGATCGATGCATTATAAAACAATTACGTTATATAATTAACGTAATTTATCATCGACTAGCTTATGAAGAAATCTAAAATCTTATCGTATCACGTTACTAGGGAATTTCATGTGAGGGGTTTCATTTGGGTATACGTTTTTATGAGTTTGTTGGATTTACAATTTAAAGTGTCCTAGCTCCTCAAACGTTTACTGTAT